>JAFVLL020025915.1:0-83453 GCA_021397915.2 Tor tambroides | reverse complement strand
TGCCAAAACCACTTCCAAGTGGTTTGCTGACCATGATATTACTGTGCTTGATTGGCCAGCCAACATGCCTGACCTGAACCCCATATGGAATCTAAAGAGATATTTTCAAGAGAAAGATAAGAAACAGTCGATCCAACAATACAGACGAGCTGAAGGATCAATTGTGCCTCAGCAGTGCCACAGGCTGATCGCTTCCATGCCACACCTCACTGATGCTGATATTTGTGCTAAAGGAGCCCCGACCAAGTGTTGAGTGCATAAACGAACATACTTTTAAACATAACTTTACGTAACTTGAACTTTTCTATTTTGCAAATCCTTTTTTTGATTGATCTTAGGAAATATTCTAATATTTTGAGATACTGGATTTTTGACTTTCATGAGCTGTAGGTTCTAATCATCAAAATTAAAACAAAAAAACTTTTGAAATGTTTTACTTCACATGTAATGAATCTAGAATATATTAAAGTTTCACTTTTTGAAATGTTACAAGAAAAAATGAACTTTTTCACGATATTCTAATTTTTTGAGATGCATCTATATATGACAGCATTTTCACCAAAAATACAGTAGTTTACTTGGACATACAGTCATCAACAAAAGATATGGAAAGCTTTTCTCCTACATTTTACTTCTTCTATTCATCTCGCTATCTTAACGATGCACAATTATATGGTTATTTGCATTTAGCATAGTTTTTTCCGCGCTGTCCTTCCACCCTATCAGAACAGACCTGGGGCACATTTTTGGTTTGCAGTCCACCAGTTAAGAACCACTGTCCTTTATCATAAAATCAGAAGTAATGAGTCTGCTAGGCATTCTTTCCAAATACTTTGCATTTAGGGAGACTGCGGAAGGCTCTTGTGTAACGTTGAGGGTGTGGAATGCTCAAAAAATTTCCCCTCATTTGAGAATCCTAGGTAATCCCTCAAAATGAATCACTGAAAACAATGAAAAGACTTGAAACGCATTCTTATTTTTGATCATGTCCAGACCAAACTCACTCCACAAAGTAGAGTGGTAAGAGAAAAAAAGGCAAAAAAGAGGCATAATTTGATAGATAAAATGGGTGATAATGGCTGCTAATCAATCACAAGTTGAACCAGCACAGGAAGCTGAGAATGATAACAATCTCACAACATACGCCAAGCTCGTCAATGAACTAAAAGTTATGCTTATTTATACTGGCATGTACTTCAAGGAGTCAAAAAAATCTGACAGCACAGTCTCCAAATTCCACCATACAATATATTTCTGTAATGACAGGATGTATATTCAACTCTCCAGACAGATGTTTCGACTTTCCAGAAGTGTTCAGTTTCGTTTGCCTGGAGGCGAGATATTCAACGATTTGTAGAATAATTCAAAAAGCAGAGAAACAATGCCAGGAGCTGAAAGAAAAGCTGTCAGTCGGATGGATGTGTTTGCTTAAGGAATGTGTTGAAGAAAGAACTTAACTATAAAAACAAATGAAATTACATTCAGCAGTCTCTTACCTAGGTCTCCTGAAGGTAAGGCCGTACTGCTGGCACGCTAGGCCGACCGTAGGCGTGTACACAATGGGCATGAATCTCTCTATGTCTGAGGTCAAGACCCGGTAAAACAGCTTCTCATTACGGTCCTGAAGGCCCATCAGAAAGACGTATCTGTAAGAAAGTAGAACATAAATACATTAACATGCATTAAAGGACATTTTATAACAATGTTCAGCAAATGCTAAAGGAAAAAAAGCAACTACAGCTAGAAAGCAGGACAGACACAAGTTTCCGAGAGTAGCTTCTGGGTTTTCAGGACCTCCTGGGATTATACTGATCTAGATTTAAAGGGATAGTTCACCCAAAAATGTTAATTATGATTTACCATGATTTACTCAACTTCAAGCCATCCTAGGAGTAAATGACTTTCTTCTTTCAGACGAATACAATCGGACTTATATTAAACAATGTCCTGGCTTTTCCAAGCTTTATAATGGCCGTGAATGGTGGTCAAGATTTTGAAGCACAAAAAAGTATGTCCATCCATCATAAAATGTACTCCGGGCAGCTCCAGGGGGTTAATGAAGGCCTTCTGAAGCGAAGCGATGCTTTTGTGTAAGAAAAATATACATATTTATAACTTTATGAACTGTAATCTCTTGCTTCCGCTAAATGTAGTTCGCACATTCATGAGAGAGTGGCGTTCCAGCGTATGACGTAGGCATAGTGTGAACTCCAGTGAGAAGTGACGAACGTGGAAGCGCAGAGGAGAAAGCAAAACAAAACGCCAGTCACAAATTAGAAGTACAAAATGAGGATTTGTAACATTTTTTAATATAACTCCGATTGTTTTCATCTGAAAGAAAAAGTCATTTACACCTAGGATGAGGGTGAGTAAATCACAGGGTAATTTTCATTTTTGGGTGAACTATCCCTTTAACAGAGGTTTACGTAAACCACCTACCCAACAATTTAAAGTTGGCATCACAGACTTATGTTTGCAAAGACTGATGAGTAGACTGGTAAATTTAATGTTAAAGTTTGCTGCCAAAATGGGGCTTTTGAATACAGTATGTGACAGGAAATCAGATGCATTGGTTTAATCAGTCAGACCTATTTAATTCTTAATCTGTGATTATGGCAGAAAAGGGCAAATTTTCACCACAAACAACAGTCAGTAAGCGTGACATCTCCTACCCGCTTTTAAATTGTCTCAATTCAGCTAGTGTGACACCAGCTTAAATGAGGAACAGACATGCCCACATCCACAAGAGAGTGAAAAGGTGTATATAAGGAAACAGAAAATATGAGGACTAAGGAGAAAATGTGTGAGACAGAATGAAAGAGACTAATAATACTCTAAATGTTAAAGAAATCATTTACACATACAAATTCTTGGACACCAAAATAGTCATCTTTTTTTTTTTTAACTATAAAGGATTTAATTTAGCATTATCATTAATATTATTAGAGTGGCTACTGTGGCAATATTGGAGAAAAACAGACTAAACAGCTTCCTCTTATTTGTCTTTAATTTTGTTTTGTATGGTGCAGTTACTGTAGTCAACTCAACATATTTCATATACATATATAGTGTTATATTTAATATATTCATTCATTACAACAATAACAACAATTGTTTGGGTTTACAGTGTACGCAGAAGCACACATTTTAGGAAAGAAATTGCATGAAAATGCCAACAAATGTAGCACACAGATGACCAGACTGTCACATTAAAATGTCTTGACTGCTGCTTCTAAACAAAGCTCAAGAATAATTGGGGAGTTTCCCTGCTTATGTCAAAATGCTAGGAAAAATACACACCGTGCACAAAAATGCCCCCAGAGAGCTTAGACACAAGTTACTTGTTATAGAAATACGTTCAAGAGAAATACGTTCAAGTTCTACATCTGACCCAAATTAACAAGACCGCGTCACATTCCCCATCAGTCCAAGCGAGCTTTCCAAGGCAAAAGCATAATATCTTTCTTGTTTGGCTCAGGAAAAGCATGCCCACCTTCCAGAGGCAGGAGGAAACAGATGTTTACCAGGACTGTAAAAGGTGGGATGAGAAGAAATCCAACTCTACATGGGTGTTGTCAGCTCTGTCGTGACAGTCATGATAACTTAGACCGCAGCATTCTAACAGCGTTTGTGAGGGTGAAACATGTGAGTGATATTTTGCCACCTTGTTACCTAACTGCGTCTCAGGAGAGTCAACCAAACGTCATTCTTGAGACTCGGCTACACTAGAACCTGGCTGGATTGGCCGTCTTCTATTTTGGAAAAGCCAACTGCTGTTGTAAAGCTGTATGTATTCCCAATAAACTGTTGGAAGTAATGCCTTTCACAGACTTTATACTCTTCTTATGTGATGGCTTTGTGAAGGAGAAGTACTTCAAAATGAGGTGCTTAGACCGTGTTAACAAGCGTGATAATTCTGGACCTTAAGGAACATTATCCTTGTATACGCTTAAACCAATAGACAGCTTCTTTCTTAACGCATTTCTCTTTCTTTCAAACTTTTCCAACCAAACTTTCAAACTTAATTGTTTTTCCTCATGTGTAAGGCTGCACAATACTGCAATAACTTGCTAAATACTACAATATGATAATGCTTTAAGTGAGTGTAAAATCTATTTAAATTATATTTAAATATATTACAAAACTAAAAATGACATAACCAAGACACGTGCTTCTTGTTCTTTTGGCACTAAAATTGTCAGCGGCGGGTAACTTGGGCTGACTTTGTATGTGAGTTGTATGCTATGAGAGCATCATGACGGCTTGTTGATCATTCCGTATATGCTATCAGATCGCACACACTCACATGTGAAAACACACACACACACACACACACACACACACAGTAAGTTGTGTGCCCCGTCTATTCTCAGCTATCTGCATCAACCTAAAACTTTGACACCTTTTGAAATATTAATCGTTCAGTTGTCGCAAGCCATTGCCATATGCATATCATGAATTGTACATTTGCGATATTTCAATAATTCCGATATATTGCAGCCCCACTTATGTATCAGCCCTTTTCCTGTTGATAAAAGTCAAAAGGTTGACAACAATCATGTATTACGGCAAAACGTGCATCAAGATATACAGTATTCTGTATGCACTTCTGCAATATTTCTCCAAAATGCTGTTTCTCCAAAACCACTAAAGAGTGAAATTACTTCCTGAAACTCCAAAATAATTCCTGAAACTCCAAACCATACATCTACAATATTTACATATTGCACTACACACACACACACAAAAACTAAATTATGAATGTCAAACTGTTCCTTACAAGCCATGACAGTCCATTAACTCTGTGTCCATATCTGTGTATTTAAATAACAAGTGCCATCAGTTTCATTTATTGCAAATCCCATTTATGAGCTCATCCAATCATCATATAAAGAAGCCAGCTTCTAGGCAGGACAAAAATACAGTGATTGAAAGCCTAATGTATAATAATGAGAGCAGATCTCGAACCGCACGATACTACTACACAAGGAGCTATTTATTTGCTAAGTTATTCAAATGCCTAGAGAGAGAAAGAGATTATGCATATCATCAATATTTTCTGCAGTCCCCACTACTTGATATTAATCAAACAAATGATCAGAATGAGAAGCTGTGTATTATGTGGTGTATTAGCTCTGTTGTGAAATGTCTACTCACTCCTGCTCCTCAGTCCATTGATCATTGTTTATGGCAAAGACTGGTTTCAGAGGCCAATACTGTACTTGGTCAACAAACTGTCAAAACTATTTGTCTCCCTATCCAAGCCAGCAAATGCTTTTACTCTATTTTTTCATCTTTGACAAAAATACCCTTCAAATATTTTTGTTAAAAATGTTGGCATGCTTCTCGTCCCTTCACAACATTCAGGCAGCAGAACATCAAAACAGCTCTGATAGTCTGGGAAAGAATCCCTCATTGCTGCAGCAGTCAGTAATGTGCGTGCTGAAGTCAGGGTCAATCGACTGAAAGCGACCCATCCAGAAATAAATCGCATCCACTGTCTGCAAGGACAAAGTAAAGACTCTTACACGACTAGTAGCCTTGAGATATGACAGAAACATAATTTCCAGGCCTGCAAAACATGGGAACAGATCCCCTACTGCTTTGGGAGTGGCATAACAGGGGGCTAATGAATTCTGGGAAAATGCTAACTGACAAAATAGCTGAAGACCTATTGATGTTATTTAGATGATACTTTGATGATGCCTTTTTTGTCCCGTCAACCAGCAGGGGTATTCATCTCTTGATGTCCTTTGCTTTGCAGTTCAGAAAAAAAGAGAAAGCAAAAAAAAAAAAAAACCTCCTTGCTGTAACAAAGGATCAACTTTTATTGTCCAAATGGCAGCAACATGAGTAAGCCTTACATCTAACACTATTTCTGTGATCTGATAGGTGTGAAATCTAGTCACAGAGAACAACAGATCGATATGAGACAAAGAAATTATAGTGGAGCAGGACTGTCTGGCAGCGACAGGATGAATGCCAGTACCCCATTTCCTCACCTGTCCAAGTCATCCTTTTTCAGCTCGTAGTTTCTGAGGACACGCAATACCTGCACATCCTGGCTGAGGAAGCAGGGAGGCAACAGGCCATGAATGCCCAGCTGCAAGCGCTCTTCCAGGGAGAAGGCCATCCCCTGCAGAGAGAACACAGAACAGTCAACTTAACAATTATTACTGAATATACCAGGACACCAATGTACACAGCCAAGTTTAAAATCGGAGTGAGGTTAATGTTGGAATCCATTATATTTCCATAATGGTCACATCTCAAAATGAAACAGAATATTAAAAAAGTTAAAATTCATGACAATACGTGATTTAATTCATTGGGAATTGATTTGATGGTAAGAAAAGTGGGCGGTATACACTTTTTGGGCACCAAATCAGCATATTTGAATGATTTCTAAAGAATCATTTGACCTTGAAGACTGAAGTAATGGCTGCTAATCCTCAAAAGAATAAATATTATATTAAAACATTATTATACTAAAATATATCAAAATGTATATGTATATATAAAATATTATTTTATAGAAACTAAATAGGGCCAATATGGATTTCCTGTTGATTTTTTACATTATGATTTACATTAATTATACTTTCATTCTGTGTAAATATGTAAAATCTCTACAAGGGCTATTCAAGTAATAATAAACATATATACTTTGCATTCATTTCAATAATTAATCTTTATTCAACTAAGCCTCTGCAGCTGTATTATTAAAAGATTGTTTAGAAAAGCTTAAATAAATCCCCATAATTCCCTTCCATATGTCTCTAAAAGACTAAAAGGCCTTATGTAGCTGCTCATACAGCTCTATTCCCAACTCACTGTTTGTTATGGTGAGGAAGTCTGTAATGCAAGCAAAGCCAAGGAAAAGTCACAAAGGGCACAGCTGGATCACACCACAGTGTGGTGCACAGCCAAAAAGGCAAGACTGCTACTTTGCTGCCGTGACCCTTGACATTTACCCTGACCCTGAACTCTACAAAACAAATGCTACAGGCAGGGGGCCCCGAGTTCATATTACCAGACTCCACATGTGCACTGTTGAGCAAGATTGTGCTCCACAGAGATGGATGCCTATTTAAGAATATCTGTGAGGACCAAAGGCTGTGGGGTTTGAAGCCAGCCTGTCTGTTCCTTAATGACAGACTTGCATCATCATTGCCGCGCCTCTGGCTGCTCCTTCAGAGAAACCACTAAGGAAGGCCCAAAACCCTGAAAGGCTGTACTAGATTTGCTTTTTAAACAAGTATATGCAAGTTTGGCTTTTCAGCCCTTTTTCATCTAGTTACATTAAGTGGTCTGTTTGTAAAAATGATTTTGGCCTTATAAACACATGAAGACTAGTCTGCACACGTGCAATAAGATGTGGTGTTATTGACACAACTGAGAGCAAAAGGACCTTGCCATATAAACATTCTTAGGATTTTGCTGCTGCTTCATAAGATAAAAATGAAATGCTATATTTCTGTAATATCTGCAAGCCAGTTTAACTCAAGAGTTTGACCAGTCTATGTGGAAATTTAGATCAAAACAATGCAACTATTGCAAATTAGATCAAAATCAGAAAAGCATAGATGAAAATATATTAATATTTATTAGAGATGCACCGATTGATCGGCATCGGCCGATTTTTCGCATGACCGGCCTGGATCGGTGACCGGCCACCAGTCTCATGTCTCGCCGATCCCGAGCCAATCCTTGACGTCACAGCCACGCACACACTCACAGTCGCGTGTAAACACGTTGTTTCGCGTGAGAATGATTCTAATTTTAATTGCATTCAGTGTAAACGGCGACTGATAATGTATTTATGGCACCTCAGCTTCACCAAACTGTCTGTGTAAATGCATCTAATGCCACTTCAGATGCAGCTTCTGTTTCCTCAGCAGTGGAAAGATAAAGTTTGTTCATACTAATTTCATTTGAATAGTAACAACTCTACAGTTTCTTATTATGCTAACTGAATTAATTGAAACAAAGTAAGAATTTGATGTGAAAGATGACACATTTAATAAGGTTAGGGGGAAAAAAAATGACCATTTATAAACATAGTGGGAAATTACATCTGTTTTGTTACATACAGCAACTCATTTTACATTAGCCATTTCTTCCTCTTTCCAGTCACAGAGCACTTTATTTTGAGAGTTGTTTAAGTGAGAGAAAATCTGTAACTTAGTCCAGATTGGGGGAATTGTAATGTTTAATAATTTCTTTTATTAAGTAAATTGAAATTTGCATAGATATTTGTTTGTATATGCTGTCAATTATAGTTCTTAGAAAGAAAACCGGAATCGGCAAAAATTGGTATCGGCAGATCACACTTCCAAAAAAAAACGGAAATCGGCCAAGAAAATTGAAATCGGTACATCTCTAATATTTAGGTACATTAGTATTGATATTTATATTATGTGTGTATCAAAAAATAAAAATATAAAAAGGCTAAATAATTCTGAAAAAAACACATCAGTATACTATTTACATTTTAATATTGAAACTTCAAACACTCAACTGTTCTCAGACAATGCCTCTTTGTGATAGCTACAGTACAAATACAGTTCGCAAAAAACAGCATGTAACAGCACTTTTTGGCTTCTAGAAAGAAGCTGTGGCAAACATACAGACTCATTACTCAGTAGCCATTGGATGTTATTTGTAGTTTGTATCGTGTCTGTCATCTTCTGAAGCTAACTGTGCAGTGCGCCACTGATGGTCTGTATTTAAGAGCCCTGCCATGTCTGAATTGCAACCATTGTGATTAAAAACGGACATTCTATTTTGCTCGAAAAGCTGGTGGTTTATGCAAGACTATCCCTAGACACTTATGATTACATCAGATTTCCTTTCTGTTGGTTTGGTTGTTAAAACACTAACTATACCGTATATTAGAGACTGGAGAGCTGTTGAAAACATATCCAAGACAACTTTGACTTAAATAAGCATTTCATTGACCTTTACTGACACATGCAAATGGCTAAATGTGCTTTGGTAGGGTGTCTACAAGCCAACATATTCCTGTAACTAGTGATTTGAGAAGATTTATGATGACTCCAAAGCAACAGCAACAGACATTCTCAATGAGAACAGCTCTACCTAATCAAATATAATTACTCAGACAGCTCTACAAACACTGAATGGTTCCTTGTGTCATATGTGTAATGGAGACATTGGTGGAACCGGGCCCAAGTGGCAAATAAATGTCTCTGACAATGGAGCTGCAGGCAGAACTCCGGAGGGCACGTCCACAGGCCCCAGGACTGGCATTCTGATCGTGGCCACGGATGGCTGGACTGGGGAAAGTGGTCTGTTTGATGGCATGCATGGATGGCAAGATTAGAACAATGAGTCCTGGAGCTCCTGGCGGGGCTGGCGTGGGAAATGGTGAGGAACTTGGCACTGGTTGAGAGCGAAGCTGCGTTGCCAAGATGCCAAGATGAGTGCGAGACTTGCGAATCTTGCTCTATATATAGAAAACATAACAGTACCACGGCTGTCTAGGTAGGACATGAAAAGAATGGCAAACAGAGTAAAGTCTATCGATGCATCATTTAAAAGCACTTAAACGGATAGTTTACAGGTTGGTGAAAAACCGCAAGGAGCCTTCAAAGCCACAATAAAACAGAAGTAGAAAGAGAACTTTTTTCCGTATTGTGGCATATACGAGTGAAACAGATTATCGAAAAAGAAAAAAAAAGTAGGGTGGGCACATCTGTTTATCAGTACTTCTCACTACAAGTTTGGAAAGACGGTTGCACATGCACATAATAAGTGACCAAAGCTTAGAGAGAGAGAGAGAGAGATAAGGAGAGATAAGTTTGTGTGGAACAAAGACACAGTGCATGTATTTAAATAAATCTCAGTGATTTGATAATCACACAAAGTCATATCACGATTTCAGTTTTATTGTGCAGTATTGTATTGTGCAGCCTACAAACCTGAATAACTGTCTTTCTTGTTTCTGTGGAACACAAAAGATGATATTCTGAATGTCAATGGTGTTCAAACAACACTGAAACATCAAAACATCATCTTTTGTGTTCCACAGAATAAATAAAATCACACAGGTTTGCGGCAACATAATGATAAGTAGATCTCTTTAAGAGTCAAAATGCAAAGAAATGCTTATATCATGGGGCCTGCCATATTTTGTTAGCTCAGGTTATTACAGCTTTGCTTTTTGTAGCAGTAAAGGGACAGGCAGAGCAGGAATGTGTGAATGCTTCCACATGCGTAACAACCACAATAAAGAGTGTGTGTCGTGTGCCAGCTTGTGCTATGCCCACACAAGCTCAAGCAAGGAGAGCTGATGTGCATGCCAACCTGTAATCACAAGATCAGTGCCACCACCCTTCTACTTTGGCCATGACCAGCACCACCCCAAACACACAGCACTAAGTACTCTGTGGCAAACATAAAAGCCTTGTATTTGACCTGACAAAAGCCAGTCTACAGCCTTCAAAAGCTCTTCTAGACTTCAAGCAAGAGGTCACGTTGAAGAACACAGGGATTCCAATTCAAACAACTCAATCTGAATCCTGAAATTCCCGGTACTTGTACATGGAAAATGTTGCAGCTGGTCCATAGAGGTGCCAAAAAAGTACCAAGGTGGAGGAAAAGCAAAGCAAGGCTGTTCTTCAGTGGAACTTTACAATGGAAGTGATGTTTTTTGATCCTGTAATGGAGAATAAATGAGAGTCCGTGAAGCACATCAGTGTCAACAGCACTATAATGAGCTGCTTTAGAAGAAACATTGCATTTTTGTGTTCTCACTGGTGAGAAAAGTTGAGCTGAGCCATCTGCATAACCTCTGCTTTCCTAAATCGTTCCTTATAATTTGAAATTGGACTTTTCTTATCGCATATTCTGGACTGAGTTAATGTTCTTGGAGTGAGACCAAAGCACTGCTCAAGGGAGTTTCTTCAACTTTGGGCAATGTTATGTTCCAGTGGTTGGTTTTTATTTTATGAAAACAGATTTTTTTGCTATATGAAGATCATATTAAAAAAGAATTTTTAGTACCGTTTTACCCAGACCTTAAATCTTAAACAATAAAAAACCATCACCATAAAAAATTAATTACATGTTCAAATCTATTATAGTCTAAACAACAAGGGAAATTTAAACAATTTCAATGGTTATTATTTTTAAAAAATGTTTTTAAATAATTACAATATAATTTAATTTTTTTTTAAATAATTACAACATAATTTCCACCATGATGAAATGATTGCTCCTAATATTTTTTCCCCAAATATTAGCGTGTTTTATAAAGTGTTAAAGAAATACAAGACATGGTACAAGTAAAGACAACAAAGAAAAACCAAGGTAAATACCACTTGCAACTTGCAAGCAGAATATTTATATTGGGTCTCATTTACAACCAAGCTATAATTGTCAAATTATCTAAAATGTGTAAAATGTTACAAAAATGCAATTAAAAGCAAAATTACACATTCTGGGATCAGTGGGATGCAAATCATGCAAATGAATTGGAAAACTGGGAATTTTCATTACTGGGTATGGTGGGAATTATCTTTACTTTTAGAAAAAAAGGATATTGTGAGAGTGGGAAAAGCATGTTTTAAAAAACTTTTTCTAAAATTTCACAGGGTCAAAAGTGCCTATAGTTGAAGAAACACCCCCTTATGCATATTTACACGCACAGACCAACAATAACACATCAAACATAACCCTCTTCTTGTCTCAAACACAAACCATGGTTTGAAATTTGGTCCATTTCAGGACATGAGAAAGGAAAACATTCAAGTCAGTGAAATACACAAACTGGCTCTCTTTCTCAGAGATCAGAGGCTGAGTTTTTGTTCTGATGTGCTTCTTGCATTCTCAAATTTCTCCTGTGACCAAGTGAAGACCTTCATCTGAGCGAAAACACTGAAAAGTTTTCTGTTAAGAGAATGCTTTGACCTGATGCAACAGTCATGCGAGTGATCAGACACAGAGGCAAAAAGTCCCAGGCTACCTTACATCAATTAATTGTACCAATCACATGATCCACCTCCATCTCCAGTGGGAGCTGTATGGGAGATTGCTCTGGCATTGATGATGACGGAGGATGTTTTTCCCAGCTGTCTGAGACTTAATACTGCCGAATACAAATAAAATGAGTGTGGGTTTGTGTAGGAGATGTTTACCAATCTGAGAATATTTAAATAATGGGTTTGAGTTAAAGGGTTATTTTAAAGGGTTAAAAATGTCTAAACAGGTATAAGCAAACACAAACTATGAATGCTGGGGAAAAAAACCCCACAAGACTGCCCAGTCTGGTTCAGCTGCCTGATGGTGAAACCAAAAAGGAGTTTTTCACATAGTTCCAATAGAAGCTGTCACGGGGTACAGCTCATACTAGACCTTTCCAGCTGACCAAATAGGGAATGTATGAACACATGCTATTCTCATAAACACCCTCGTCACTTAAATTGCTGTATTAATGCCATATGCATCTTCCCACGCTCTTAATTCAGGCCACAAGCAGCCATTTCAGAGCTGCTAAAAGAGCCAAGACAAAAACAAAGGATGACCAAGGAAAGGAACTTATGACTTTTAGGACACAAGCAGAAGGTCAGGGGTGGAGAGAGTGTGGTGAATGTCATATATTAACTGCATAGCAGTTAAACCTGATTACTGAATGTTTGTAGTTCAATTCCCTCAAGAGGCAAGCCATGAGACATCAGTACTGCTTGTGCTAAGTTAAAGGGATAGTTCACACAAAAATGAATTTTCCATAATAATTTACTCTCCTTCATATCATTCCAAGCCATCTGACTTTCATCTAGAGAACACAAAATAAGATATTAAGAAAAAACGTTTCAACTGTTTTCACCCATACAGTGAAGGTCAATGAGGTCCAAAACAACACTGGACCTTACTGACTTTCATTGTACGGTTTGTAACACCATGAGGGTAAGTAAATGATGATAGCTTTTTCATATTTGCGTGAAGTATCCCTTTAATTCTTCTGATCTATGATGACTTCGCATGAAACTCTTTTCATCAAATTTTCATCGCCTCTGGTCTGTGTAAAAAACTCTATAAAAGAATCCCTCAAATGGCAAGCAACCAACTAGGCAAGAAGACAAAACAAGAAGCAAATAATCTCAAATGCAGAAAGAAAACATGTGTGAACCTTGAGGAAAGTGCAATAAGCAAGATCCACATGTGCACTATTAATTCGAAAGATGACTCTAGATGCCAAAAATATGTACTTGAACAGTGAGCAATAATAAAGTACTGAAATTAGAGTCCTTTAGCAGCTGGAGGAGGGCATGACTCACATGCACAAACAAAAACGAAGGCTGCATCAACAAAAATCAATGTGAAACAGCATCTCCAAAACATCAGCAAAAGTACAGAAATTCCCCTCCATCAATATTAGACTGTCTGGCTTTGAACCAACCCTGTGTTTTATGAATTGTGGTATCACTTTTTAGTGGTAAGCAAACTATGGTACCAGAAGTATGACTCAGATTCTTGACTTCGCTGCTTGATATTTTCCACAGAGATCGCTCTGTTTACACACAACACTCTACTGAAAGTTCAATGACAAAACCATCAATAAGTGACCGAACACACACTCACATAATAATCACTTAACCACTTATCTCTCAACACCAACCAAGAGGAAAGGAAAAAGGATCGGCATACAAATTGGAGAAATAAACAGTGATGAATAGCAGATCTTTTAAGAGTAATACTTCAAATTCAGGTAATTCTCTTGGACTGCTTTTTTATAACAAGCACCTATAATTCAATTAGAGCCACACATATATTCCAATGGAAAGTTATCATTTTTAGATCTCTTTATCACCTTATTGCTTCCTCATTGGTTTTCAAACTTTTTGATGGCACAAATCTCCAAATAAAGTATGACAATCTGCTTGTAAGGAATCCCCCAAAACATGAAAGCAGCTATTTTTTCATGCATGCAGATCTATTTATATTGTGAAAAAAATAGATGCATATTATAAATGTGTAAAATCTGGAATCTTTTTTCCCAATTGAAACATAAAATAATCTTTTCCCTATTGCATTTTAAAGCTAAAACTCAAAGACAGAAACCAGCATTAAGCAAACTAAGCAAGTATGCAGACGGCTCCACAAGGAATCCTATGAAAAGATTCTTATGTAAAATATCTCTAAATATTTAGTTCCGCAGTGAAATATGTATATTATAAAAGTCTTCTGCTACAGCTGGATGAGAAAACATTCAAATACTGAAATCCAACATTAGATGTATAAAGTATGCTGACAGCTTCACAAGGAATCCAATGATTAGACTCATTTTTAATAGACATAACTATCAGAAACAGTTTGTGAAGTGTTTGTTCATATGTGAAGGAGAAAACAAGAAAAAGAGAGATGAAATGAAAACATTTGACCGCTTCTGTTCCCTGTTCTTTGATCTGCTCTAAATCAATGGGGTCCTGAGCTCCTGGTCCTTCTCCAAAACAAACTGCCTGACCTGAACAAAAACTTTGACCCTGAACACCAGAGGACAAATAACTTCCTGCACAAATATCTTTCTTATGACTGCTGCAGTCTCTCCTTAAAGTTAAGGGATGCAATTTTTGTTATCTCTTTAGCCAGAGAAAACCACAGTATCTATCCACACTTAGCTGAATCAGAGGTGAGTCTGCAGACTTTTTCCAAAACAGCAGCCAAAAAAAAGAAAAAAAAAAAAAAGATCATCCTTCCACTCCAAAATTTTTTTTTTTTTTTTTTCAGGAGACAAACCAGGAGATTGACAAATTGGCACTACCTGACAGTGGCATTTTTACTGCACTAATTAATTTTGACCACCACAGACATTGCCAGTGGCAGACTGGCCATCTGGAGCACCGGGAGTTTTCCCGGTGGGCCGCTGTACAATGTGGGCCGGCCCTTTGCGTAATATATAATAAAAAATGGATTGTAGTAAATGTACGTATATCCTTACATCGACCCAGACAAATGGCCCGGGCCGCGCGGCTCACTTCATTCAAAAATTCTAATTAATTTAGCGTGCTCCGGCTCAGTGCAGCGGCTCAAAAGTGCTCGTCAATGTCAAAATGTTTGAAATAGCCAATCAAAGTGTAGAAGGCGGGATTTACCGTTCACAGACGCTGAGCTGCGCGCGACTTGAATGCGAGCTGAGGTAAGATGTAAGCAGCTGAACATGACAAGACAATTCAGCAATATTTAGTTAAACGACAGACATTAATTTTCAGGAATGCAAACTACTACTGGCCTTTGCACATTTCACAGATTTTAATGCCGTTATTCGAATCGTCACAATGTAGGCTACATAGTGCAGTTTTCAGCAGACATGAGATAAGAGTTAATGTAAATCTGCTTTCTTCCGTGATTTCATGTGTCTAAGAAAATGTTTAAAAATCTATAAAAACATTCTCAATCTTACTCTAGAACATTGTAAATCTGAAGACTTTTGCTTTCGAGTGCGCATAGGAAAGTGATTTATAGGCCTAATAAAAATATAATTTGCTTATTAATTCACATGCATTAGCCTATTTTATATACACACTGGTGGTTAAAAGTTTGAAATAATTAAGGCTTTTTATTTATTTATTTATTTGAAAGAAGATTGAATTTATTTGATCAAAAATACAGTAAAACAATAGCCTAATATTATGAAATATTACACTTAAAATAGTGGTTTTCTATTTAGGATGTTTTAAAATGTAATTTATTTCTGTGATCAAAGCTGAATTTTCAGCATCATTACTCCAGTCTTCAGTGTCCCTTCAGAAATCATTCTAATGCTGCCTAATTTGCTGCTTAATTATCAGTTATTATTTGTGATCAATTATTAATAATGGTTTTATTATTGGTATAATGGTTCTCAGTTAAAGAACAGCATTTATTTTAAATATAAGTACTTTGTAATAAGTGTAAATATCTTTACTGTCACTTAAATCAATTTAATCAAAGTCCCTTTTTGTATTCTATAATCTTTGATTTAATGCAAAATTGTTGAAGAAAAATATTAATTTATATTTTTTAATCTTACACAAGACTGAATGGTATCACATTTTCCACAAAAATATGAAGCAGCACAACAGTTTTCAACATTCATAATAATCAGAAATGTTTCTTGAGCAGCAATCAGCATATTAGAAGGATTTCTGAAGGATCATGTGACACTGAAGACTGGAGTAATGATGCTGAAAATTCAGCTTTGATCACAGCAATCAATTATATTTTACTATATAGTCACATAGAAGACAGCTGTTTTAAATTGAAACATTATATATTTCACAGTACTGTTTACTGTATTTTTCATCATCAAAATAATTTGTATACTCTTTTCCACAATTAGAGCTCTATTCCTTAAAATGATAGATGTCAAGCTCCTGCAAAAGGACAAATACTGAGTATAACCAATAGAAAGGCACCATAAAAATAGTATTAATAGTCCGCATTCAATAGTCCGAATAGTGTGCATTCTGCACTATTCAAGTCTTCTATACGATACCAGAGCATTGTGTCATATGGACTGATAATATTGGTATTTAACTTTAGTGATATTAAACTGTCCCTTGTAAAAATTCTTTAAAATGATTTACTATTTGCCATATACACCAGGAAAGACAACTTATAATGTCAAGAATATGCCACTCATTTATGGTGTGGTGCGGTGTGTTGCGGACCAGGTTTGGTGGGCCCGCTCTGTGCCAAAAAATCCAGGGCCACTTTTTGGCCCCAGTCCGCCCCTGGACATTGCCATGGTGCATGCTGGTCTTTTCAGGTCTTTTTTGCCATTACTTTCTCATTAGCAGACTCTGTTAATTGTCATTCTGTAGTAAGAAGCAAAGCTCACAGAATTTTATGGTACTGATTCTGAGGCGGATTTCAGATTTGACTTTATTTTCCCTGGCCCCATCATTGGCTTAATACTTAATGCTTTTGCAGTGAGCATGCAAGTCAAGCCATTATGGCCAGACTGAAAAGATGCTGTCAACAGCATTGTTTTCTATTTTGCCTTATTTTTATTTACTTGTTTTTATTCTAAATGTCAAAAATACTTGAGAATTAACATTTCATGGAAAACAACAAAGGTTTTTCCAAGACTAAAACATAAAAACAAAAAGCCAGACACACACCTGTACATTATTTATCTTTCTGAATCATTTTTGTGGCTGACTGAATGTGGGTATGCTAATCTTAAAAGTACACATCTGCACAATGCAGCATTGTTAAAAGCTTTCTCAATATGCTTCTAATCTAAATAACTATTCATATCTGAGAAGCCACAATCCAGCCGAGCAACAGAGCAGCAAATTTACTAAAATCAACAATCCAAAGCCATCTGTTTCCAGCAAGGCTAGTGAGGATTTAACTAATGGACAGAAAGTTAAAAATACACTTCCTTTTGTGCTGCTCTTTAATTGTTAAAAGTTACACTCTGACTTTTGACCCTGCAATGTTAAGTAAGACAACTGTTAAGGTGGGTTGCCATAGCTGTGGAACACAAACAGATCACGAAGAGTGAAATTCCCCTTCCTCTGCATTCAATTCTACTTTCAAAACAGTCACCATGTTGTCCACATAGGTACCAAAGAGTTGTAAAAGCGGGAAGAATTTGATGCTTTCTGTTAAGGTCGTAAAATGTTCTTTCAGTCCAAGATGGTTGGTGGACTTTTAAACAGCAAGTGAAATCTTTACAGGCCTGGATTGCAGGTGTAGAGCTTGCAGTGAAAAAAAGCTGTGTTGAATAATCAGCCATGACCTCTAACAATGGTACAAAAGCTGTCTAATCTAACACCTTAAAGTTTAAATCTTGTTAAATAAAAATAATGTCTCTATTTGTGTTAAGGTGACGTTTACAAGGAGATTATTTATAATGAAGATAGCTTTTATCACTTGCTCGTTTTATTGCTTCTAGCTTTATTATTGTGCATGTTATCATATGAAAGGAGTCATCCCTTTTACTAAAAAGAAAAAAAAAAGATTAAGTCACAACCATGAACCATTTGCTACTTGCTAATCACAGTAGTTGCTATTAGAGACATTTCTATTCAATAAAGAGTTTGATCAGACAAAAAAACTGTGCAGAATTAGTCATTAATATTTTAGCTGAATTTTCCCAGAAAAGAAAGACACATTTAAATGTGTCTGCTACAAGTTCATTTTGAATTTCATCAGAATTAGAGTTCAGCTAAAAGACTCCAGTCCATCATTTAATGTCCTCTGAAGTGAAATGCTGCATGAAAGACGCTTCAAACCATTGCTTTCGGCTAAAATATGAATCTTCTATCCATAATATTGCTTTCTTCAGTGGAAAAACTCATCTTGCCTAAATCAGGAGATAAATATGGACACATCAAGCACAGTTTACAGGTGAAAACAGTCCAAAATATTCTGATGTGAGAGGACAACAGGGGATGGACTTTTTCACTGGAAGAAGCGTTATTTTGGATTATGGAATGGTATTTTGGCCAGAAACAACAGTTAAAATGCATTAATGAATGATTTGTGTCTTACAAACACACGGCTTTTCACTTCACAAGACATGGATGACTTGAAGGTTAGTTAATTTTCAGCAAATTTTTAGTTTTGGGTGTACTATTCCTTTAAAGCAAAGACATATGAGATTAAAAGCCAAACAACTTTCTTTTTAATGGGTCTTGAAATAAAAGTAAGAGAGTGGAAATAAGGTCAGGACATGCCACAGGCCAGACTCGAACCTCAGTTCCCATGAGTCAACACCCCCCAACTGGGATTATTGTATTTAAATTAGGAGACATCCTTTCTTTTATTAAATTAATAGATTCAGAAGATCCAATTACATAATGGATGTTAAATAAAATTCCAAGCCCTCATGGCCAAGAGGGAGTCAAGGCCGGGGTAAATATGTAGCCAGTTCCTCCAGACACAGACTCATGACCTGTTCTCAAGTACAACAACCCTGACACTGATTTTTTTATTCTTCTTGTCTTTTATAGTGCACCACTTTCCTTTATCCTTCTCAAAATGGTCTGTAATCATCTCTCTTTGAACAAAAAAACAAGCATCTCCAACTGTATCTTTTCATCAGAGTACTGGGCAACAGGATCAGAACAACTACCGAAAAGACTAAATGGGAAACCATAAAGAAGAGATTTTGCAAGTAACAGAGAGAATGAGGTGACAAGACAATATGAAACAAAGCATTCTGTGTAAACTAGAAAAAAAAGAAAAAGGGAAAAAAAAAAAAAAAAAAAACAGTAATTGCTGGACTTTGTAATATGAGACTTTGTGGTTACTATTCAGAAACTCAGAATATAGATGGACATGAGAACTCAAGTGACAGCAATGATCGATCGAAACACAATACTTGAAAAGCCCCAAATTAAATTTACACAGATTCAAGGAGAACAACTGCAGAAAACAACGTGTTGGGCTCATTAGACGTGCTACTTTTCATCTTGCTACTTGTCACTTTCCAGACTGCACTTTGGTATGTGTGCCAAATGTTCACTTTTAGCATGGAAACAATTTTTGACAAGTTTTGACTAATATGTGACCCTGGACCACAAAACCAGTCTTAAGTTGCACGGGTAATTTTGTAGCAATAGCCAAAAATACATTGTATGGGTCAAAATTATCGATTTTTCTTTTATGCCAAAAATCATTAGGATATTAAGTAAAGATCATGTTCCATGAAGATATTTATTTCTTACCATAAATATATCAAAACCTAATTTTTTAATAGCAATATGCATTGCTAAGAACTTTATTTGGACAACTTTAAAGGTAATTTTCTCAATATTTTTACTTTTTTGCACCCTCAGATTCCAGATTTTCAAATAGTTGTATCTCGGCCAAATAGTGTCCTATCCTAACAAACCATACATCAATAGAAAGCTTATTTATTCAGCTTTCAGATGATGTATACATCTCAATTTCGAAAAACTGACACTTATGACTGGTTTTGTGGTCCAGGGTCACATATTAGCTTTAAATAGGCTAAGTATTGGAGAAAAAAAAACTCTAACCACTAACTGAATGAAGCATGTAATAGCCTACAAAACAACATAGTAATGGCACTGTTTGTTACTTAAAGCGTGTTTGTACACTGTTAGCTTTTTGACAGGAAAATGTTACCTGAGTATGAAGTTGTTGAAATAAAGAACGACATACTCTTCATCGCTACCAAATGATACAGTGCATTTTCTGGTTTGGTTTAAATAGATAAATAGGCAAATATCGACTAATTCGGCTTTTTTTTTTGTTCTCTGTGTTTTAATATAGTAACTGCCATGTTTTGCCAAATGAGAAGCAGCTCCAAACAGCTCCAGTCGTCCGAATGATTTTAGACTTGGCCAACCAAACGATTCAAACCGTTATGCTAACTAGTTTGACCGACTCATTGCAAAGAACTGATTCAAGTGAATCGAGTGATTTATTCGCGAATCTGGTATCGCTAGTTCTGATTCTAAACAACCAACAGAAAATACAGACACATGACTTTATTGGTGAAATATTGTCATGGAAAATGCTGTTCGGGTCAGTACGGTAATTTGAATTTCCACCTCACCCCAAGAGGTAATGTAATGAATTTACCGTGAATAAGAATTGTGAATTTAACAATTTTGAGTCTATCTTGTTTAAACGATTCCACGTGCGTTTCTGATTCACTTAAAAGAATTGGCTCAACGGCTCATTCGTTTAATTGAAGAATTGGACTACACTGGTCGTGCGCTGTGCTGTGTTTTGATTTATTAAAATGAACCAGTTTATATTATAAGAGTCATTTGTTAAGGAATCAGACGACACTCAATAGTCAAGCTGTATGCTTTTCCCTCGACGAAATTAATATAGTTACCATTACTATGTTTTTCGGACAATAATTTATTTAATACAGTTCCATAAATGTTTATAACATAAGTATATAGCTTTGGCCACAATTTGCTTAGGTAAAATAAGTTTTACTGGTGATCCCTTTCTCAAAACATTGTTTTTTTAACCTTGGTTAGGTACTGACATTTTTCAAATGCCTCATGTCCTCAATACAACCATCAGCCTGTCAGATAAATTCCTCCATAAACTGTCAATTCAAATAGGTCTATTAGGCTGAATTATGGACAACTGATGTATTTGTCTCTTGATGTTGTTTGTATGGAAGATGTCAGTTTATCTGAATTGATCTCAAATGGTTTTGCCATCCTAACAAACATCAGATAATTATGAGACAAGTGTTGGTTTGTTCCTGAGTGTCTGTTGTTTTCCACTTGCTACACAAGCTGTGCCATGACAAGGACACTTCACCTCACATCCAATCATGAAATCTCAATGTCACAGACACCAATGACAGTGTTAAATAAAAACAACCAGACCTTCTGCACAAGCTGATCCCAGCAAATTGACAGAGCAGAGCAGTGACAATGTTGAGAAATCAGGCATTGGCTACATTCTGCAAGGGCTCTTTCCCAACAGGAAAAGTAAACATGATGCTTCATTAAATGGTCTTCCATATGGGCTGTGACACTGTCCAAAAATCATGTTTCAGATCAGAGCAAAATACTGGAATGCTATCACCAAAAGTTTCTACCCATTCTCTCATTCTGACTCAAGGAGAAACCGAAGAGTTTGGCACATTTCATTTCTTTACAAAAATAAATGCCACCTGAGGGATGACTAAATGGACTTGTTAGTTAAATAACCCAGAAAACAGCTAAAGGCTGATGCATTGATTCCAGGGGAACAGACAGATGTATTGACAAAAAGTACTAGTTTGTTTTCCTCTCCTTTTGTTGAGCTTCCAGATCTCTTTTTTTCTCTTATGTGGTTTATGCTTATATATTGTAATATATATATATATATATATATATATATATTATAGTTGTTTATGCTTATATATTCTCTTCTATTCTAAAATGTTTCATTTCATGTCTTGTCAATTTCGTTTATTTTTTCATGCCTTTCTTTTGTGCTCCCATGTGCATTTGTCAATATTCTATATTTTTAATAATATTTGAGTTAATGAATATAATTTTTATTTAATAAACAGAATAAATTTGAGTTCATCTTGCCAGACTGAGCCATTTTGTTCTTTGCATCTGTAGTCTTGATCTAAGAATCAAAGATAATTTAAAATGTAACATGCAGTCCAAATACACAGACACAGCAGGAGCCATAACCATGATCAGAAGTCTTTCTCAGTGGACACATACTGAGCTCAAGGAAGATAATTCAACTTTTTCATAGATTCCAATCTACCACAAAAATTGCATATGATAAATATCAAACCATTTTCTGAAAGCGTTGAAATATTTTGTCCTTCATGTATTTATAAATTAAAGGGACAACAGAAATATCAAGCAACACCCAAGAAAGTGCTTTCAAAACAACCTTGACGTTTAAGTTGATGCAGATGAGTGGAACCTAATGAGACAGGTTATTTTGCTTAGAGAATCAAATGAGTTCTGGGTATGTTCTTTAAAAACATCTGCCAAAGGAATAGATTCAATTTAATGCTCTCTGCCAACAATCAAAAATAAAGAAATGTTAAAAGAACTTGAATAAATTGATGAACATTGTTCCATACAATTAAGTAAAACCTTTTGAACAGACTTTGGGACATGTACTTACGGAAGCCTGTTTCCACCACAGAATTAAAATAAAAAAAGGTAATTGTGACTTTTTATTGTACAATTCAGACTTTTTTCCTTCACAATTCTGAGAAATGAGGGATAATGTATAAACTCTGAGTTGTGAGATATAAACTCGCAATTCCAAATTTACATCTCGGTTTATATCTCACAATTCTGTTTTTTTTCCCCCAGAATCTAAGTTTACATCTCACAATTCAGTTTTTTTTTTTTGTTTCTGCCATAGAATAAAAATAAAACAGTTGTGACAATTAAAAAAGGTTACTTTTTATATCAAAATTCTGACTTTTGTTGTTGCTATTGCAAGTTTATATTTCAGAATTAGAATTTTCTTCTCAGAATCGCAAGTTTATATCTCGCAATTTTGAGTTTATATCTCACAGTTCTGACTTTTTTCTCAGAATTGCAAGAAACAAAGTCCAAATTGTGAGATATAGATTCAGAATTATGAGAAAAAGTCTGAATTGTGAGAATGTCGCAATTACTTTTTTATTTTTCTCCCATATGTTCTAGTCTTCTTGTATGAACCAGAATTCATTTGGCACTTGATTGTTGGCATAGTGACTGTTGAAACTCATTGCTACACAGTATCAGCATCGCTCCCTTTGGGACTATATTGTGCCTGGAATTTAATTTGACACCATTCATTCACATCCTCCTACATCTAGTTAAGTCATTCACATGCCCACCCACAGGGTGGCCATCCATGTGAAAAACTGCACATCTTTAAGAAAACAAAAGACAAAAGCCCGTGGACTTCAGGGCCTAAAAAACTTCTCTTTTTCTGTGAGCAAAGACTGTGACCACTCTCCCCATTCCCCATGGGAAGTCTGAATAAAAAAGGCAAGCAAGCACAAAATCAGAGCAGATGAAAAATCTCATGAGCCCCTCAAAATGAGATTACTCTCACAAAACACTCTGTATATAATCCATGTAGAGTTCTCAAATCTGATAAGCGCTGTACTCAAGTTGCTGTTAACATAATTGTTTGTTTTTTTTACATCTTTGCTCATTTCCATCATATTTCTCATCATATATTATCTGCTTCAGTGCATTAATAGTGAAAAAGACTAGTCAAAGCTTATAATAGATATTAATATGACTGATGTAACTGCCTGATATGTCGGTTAACCTTCAGTTGTCAAAACTTTCCAGAGCATATGTATCAGATTAAAGCTGTACATCACTATACCTCCTTAGGTCTGGCATCATTTATTAAGTCATTTTATTTAATTCATGAGAGATAGAAGCAAAGCCAAATGATTTGGATTTTAAATCAAATTTGACAACCAAAGGAAAATCCTTGTTAAAAATCAATAAATGAGATTTGACAGCTGCAAATTCTTGTACTGAATACCAAAGCATACGTACCGTTGGTTTTACAACAATATTATTTTGTAATGTTTGTTGCACATCCACTTTGATTAAGGTTTGTCAAATCAAATTATTCATTATTCAGCATGATTCTGGCAGTGGGAAATTGAAAAAATGGAGTGGATCAACAGCAGAATGACTGAGAATCTAATAACGATGTAAATGTTGAACATTATACACTGTACATTGTGTCTCGTTGTCGAATGAATCAGTGTATTTGAAAAAAAGTTGAGTGAATGATTCACTGAATCATAAAGGCAGCAAAGATTTGTTTCTGAATGAATCAGCATGTTTAAATGAATCAATTGGAATGAATTCATTGATTGATTCACACAGGTAATGGTGCATTGATATAAGAAGCAGAAAAAAGTCTGATTCTAAAGAATCCAATTATAAATGAGTTCAAATGTCTTCAAAGTATTCACACAGAATGAATACATTTACATAAACTAGATGTAGGCTACTAAAAATTTGAAATTATTTTTAACAGAGGTCATCACATTTTGGGAGAACTGTGCTTAACTGCAAAGCATATGATGGGCTGATTATGTGGCCTCATGTGCACCTTATAAATAAAAGACAATTTCTAGGAACTATTTTAATATATATTTAATATGTATACATTTTACCTCAATATTTGCACATGAAAAAGCACTGCCATGACAAACTTTTTGCTATTAGGGTTGCCAAAACAATCAGTGTATTCAGATTTTTATTTTTCATTGTTAAAAAAAATGCCTTCTGTACACTGAGACTAACCATTTCCAAGCTATATGACACTAATAAATTGCATCATGTCTCAGTTATAAATACTGTTATGCTGAAACACTGTCTGGAGTCTAACAATTTGTCAAAGAGAAAAATGTGAAGGCCAAATAAGCCTGGAGATTGTGATCAGAAGGCGGGTCGAGCGATTTGTGCATGCATGCATGCATGTGTGTCTGTGTAGAGTTGGATAGGGGTGACTGGCACTTAATCTCTCTGTGAACAGTAGAGCACTTTCCTCATTTAACCACTTTACTCACGTCTAGCGCTGGAATGCTTTACCGCTATCCTGTGGGTGGTCAGTATCTCCCATATGCACCTGGGCACACCTGGACTGCCATACATTTCTACACAATGGTGGAGCCCACATATAGAGGGGACCGACAGCAGCACCTGACCCTCCCTGAGAGCTTACATGCTCTCCAGTCCAGACAAAACGAGGTCTGTTCCATCAGCTTGTCATTAGCATACCAACTCTACACACATTTATAAGAATCTCAGTTGAATGTATATGCACTGTCCTGATAATACCCACACATGCAGTATTCTGCAATTTAACGCTTGTTCGTACCAAGAACGATAGCTACAAAGATAACTATATCAGTGTCCACACCAATGCATGATAACGTTCTGTTTATTATAAGTGTACGCTGCAGTTCTGTCATTTATCGCTTGAGCTTGAGCAATTTAAAGCAGGATGGATTCTGATTGGCTGTCAATGTTTTTATCATTCTGAAAGTGATTCCAACTATATAGTTGTAGACTCTTTGATTGTTTTAAATTTAAAATTATTTTTGAAACTATATCTGTCATTATAGTTATCACCCTTGTTGTAAATGGGTCTCATCAGCACAATCAAAAAAAAAAAAAAAGGAGCATTAATATAACAACATGACATTATGTTGCAGCCTCAACTCCCTGAGAACATTTATACAGCTTATAGGCTAGAAGTGAAACTAATTAAAATGTTTGAGATGCCAACCGAACATCTGTTAGTTTTAATGTTAGAAACAAACTCATTAGATTCTGGCATGTAAAATTTTAAAATCAGGTCCCATGGTGGTTTAGCGTAAAGTTGACTTTTTCTTCCTTTAAAATTTACTTTATGCACCGTAAAAGCACTTACATTCATTCAATTTTCTGAGCAAAGCAACTGCATTTCTTAAAAAAAAAGCATCTGGCAAGGAAAAAGGTGTAATGGTGTCTGCTAAGACTCAAATATATATATATATATATATATATATATATATATAACATTTGAGGAATGTAATTAAATTCAGGAATATTCTTTCTATGGAATTAAATTGAATACAATATGAAGAAATGAGCAGAAATCAAAAACACATCACAGCGCAACATGTTAGACCATGTGCACTGCCTTTCATTGATGAAATCATTCCACTTAACACAATAATAAAGTTATTACTACATTAAATAACATTTATTTTTTTATTTTTTTTATTTTTTTTTTGTAAATTGGCTGGTAGTTTTTTTCTGGTATGGAACAGCAAAAAAAGTAATTTTTCATTTAGCATAGTACTAAATTAAATACAGATGGATGAAAATCTAACACTTGAATCTCCACATGTTCATCTGAATGTGCATTTTTATACATCCTATTATTATTAAATAATTTTTAATAATTAAAATGATTCTTGAGCTCCTAATGTCAATGGCCAAGTAAAGTTACATTTTATGAGTTTAAATTGATTCATGCAGACAATGAAATTGTGACAAACTGTGCAACCAAATATTACTGACATACGTACATGTACTGATGAACAGATGCTATTATGGTTATTCCACATTTAAAAGGAAAAAGAGCATTCAGTTTAAACTACGCTACTGCACTAGCAATAGACAGTAAAGACCTGCTTTACTTTATAGTGAAGAAATGAAAAGCTCTGTGCTTAGTTACACTTGACAGCCTTTGACGTTTAGCTTATTTTATTTACCTCACCCATATTTACTTTAATTTAAATGCAAAACTAACCTCAACCCCCTTCAAGATTAAACACACCACATTTGAAATAGAACAGCATAAACATGTGTGCTGGGAAAGCAGCAGTAAGCATGCTAACTACTTGGGTCAATGCTCTAGTTAGCCTTGTCCACGTAGCCCCTGCTGGTAGATGCTGGAAATACACAACATGGCTGCAAAAGGCAGCATTCTCCACTGATGACTATTCAATATATCAGTGAATTACGACTAAATAAATAAATATAATATTATATTATATACAGGCTATCAATAGATAGATAGACAGATTTGTGATTTTTTTTAATGAACCAGATAAAATAGCACGTTTGTCAGTTGATGTAGAGTTTAAGTTGTCATCAGCTTTCCTAAAGACTGTAAATCACATAGCTACCTACATTGAAATGAATGGGAATGCTAACAGATTCATTTCCCTTGATATACCAGACCTCTTTGTCTCTAACAATAGCTCAGTGACACTTGGTGGCAATTGGCACACATAGCAACCACAAGGGGGCCTTAAAGTCTCCAGTGCTCAGCCCAAAAGGTGCCACATTTCCAAGTGAGCTCTTGTTTTCCACCGCAAGTTGAATGGGCATCTGTTAGTCACCTGTGCTCCTAAAAGCACATTTCCCCATGTGAAATAGGATCTGGGCTTGGATGCTAGGAGAGTTTTGTGCTGCGTTGTTTGCGTTTTTGGTCTCTGGCATGGCACGGAGCCAGAGGCCAGTGCTGTTGGCCTCAATTCACACAGGCGGTCATTAATGAGATATAAAGCAGAGACACAGAGGACGTCTGTGGAGAGCAAGGCAGCTCCTTTTTCTCTCCTTTGCTCCACAGAGACCTCTTTCTCCTCACTCTCGTCTCTTACTGTGCAAAGCTTCCCACAAACACAAGGATAATATCCTGCCTGCACTTCAGGCAGACACAGGGAAGGGGTGTTGAGAAGGGAGGAGGTCAGAGGGGATACCGGGGAGGGGCGCTGAGAGTAAACTCCAGCTTGCGGACGTGAGGCCTCTACGTTTGCAGTCCCACAGCATCAATTAGCATGTTGTCCTCTGCTTCTCTGAAGCTGAGAGCGAGAAAACGGGAGAACACTCAAGCCCTGTGATTGCTGGGCCCATGGGAAGGCAACAATGCGCCACTGGAGAACCACAGTGTACTGAGTGTACAGCCTCGCACAGCTCCTCTCAGGGGTCATTTCCTACCTTCTCTCTTCATTTCCTTGTTTTGGTTCCTGAGTTCTGGAGCTTGGCTTTTCAGAGAGCTGTATGAAAGAGCAAATGTTTCACTCGATGTGGGACTGTATTTACAAGCGAGTAGCACTGTCTAAGCACGAAATAAGACCCATCATATGAATGATTGATATGTTATTGATTACACAAACATCAAGCTTAGCAATGTCCAACTGACACATCACAGTCCAGAAAATAAAACTACGTAAACAAAGACGTAAGCGTTTGACCAAAGTACTATGTGGTAAACAGTTGCATTGGTCTGGCGGTAAAAACCTCAATGTGTTATTATTCAGGTTAGGTTTATATAAACATATTGACTTTATCTAACCTTATCTATCTATCTATCTATCTATCTATCTATCTATCTGTCTGTCTGTCTGTCTAATCAAGGCAAGATCCAAAGATTGCCCTAACTTTTCTAGTTTCAAAAAACGTTCATCTTATTTCCTTACATTCAAATTCAACATAATGTAATTCTTCATTCTGCATCCATTCTCAATTCATCTCTGAATGGCCATCAACCTTGAGTCTGACGTAATGACAGGCACTTTAGCTGTTCGATAATCGCTCTGCTAATTGTGATATCAATCGCACACAGGCTTTTGTGCTAAAAGTTCATTCTTTTGTTTATGTAATCCTCTTTTCTTTAAAATGTCAGAGATTTCGCATTCACACAACTTTCCTGACGCCTTCAAAAAAGGCTGATTCTCAAGCGTACAAAGAAACGGAGTAAAACCTTTTAATTAATCTCATTAAATCACGTCTCTGTCTATAAAACAAGACAATAACACTGAATTTGCTCATTAGAGGCAAGGACGTGGGTGGAACTGGAAAGCCACGTCATAAAAACATGAAAGCGTTAGAGCTGCTCTCACACCCCGAAGCACCACATTAGCTTTAAGTTGTGGCACCAGTCTGGCAACTTCCAGCACCACAGACACAGGAGCCGCATTAATGAGAGCCATTAATCCAAGATTTTGTTTGATTACAGAAAAGTGGACCATGGAGGGTAATAAAGTGTCACCTCTAAATACAAAAATATGGGCACTTTGCTTCAAAATCATAAGTTATTTCGATCAAATTTAATATATCAGGCTAAACAAAGTAGCACATAAACTGAAAATACACTGAAATCGACACTGTACCCGCAACATGCCCCTGAGCCACATGTCAACCTTTAGATTATTTTGCAGTAAGAAGCTTTTGAACTCAATATCCAAGGCTGATTATAAATATTTAACATCTTGCTGTTACAGAAAGACCTTTTCAGATTAAAGTGATCTAAAAACACAGCCTATATTCTTAAAAAACAGCATCATGACCTCTATAATGAGCAGGTCACTGAAAATGTTTTACTTCAATAGCCAGTTTTGATTAAAGAGTGCCTTTGCATCATTTATAGGCCTATGAAAATGTTATTTTTTAGCCGGGGTCAACATAGCTGAAATGACTGGAGTGTGCGCTAAAAAAAGACAGCTCATAGACCCGTGATCTTCATACCTCAACCAACCCTATGCATTCATGTATACATAAAGACACCTTTCAGAGCTTTCTGGTAGTGTGCACCTGGATTGAAAATATGACCTCATTCTGTGGCATCTCTTGTGAAGATTAGAAGTCATTAACCTTAACGACAGGCAGTGTGCTGTGTTGTCATCAGTATCTGACCCATGGCTGAATGCCAAGAGACGTGATGTTTGATCAGACTATGGTTCTTCATTTCAGCATGGGAAACTGACGCAAATGGTTCAAGTGGACGTAAGGTCCACCTTAATGAAAACAAAAGTGCAGAGTGCAGGCACACTCAGTAAATGACTGGAAAAGTCCAAAGAGAAACTGACCAAAGATCAGGGACAGTGAGTTGCAAATGAGGGTCAAATGGTGACAGATAAACACTAAATATAACTGCTAATAAAATAAAGACTAATGGTAGACAATGGTAGTATTTTAAATGTAAACTGTGTTGGCTCATAAGTTAACCAGGGTTTGCCACTGAAAGTGAAAAAAATGCCTACTTGCATACAATATTCGAATGTGTCACAACTGCAAATTATAGTAGTGATCTGTTGCTATCAGATAGTGTGTAGTGAATATAAAGTGTTTTTATGGAAAATCATCTCTGAAAGCCATAAAAGTGAAGGAAACACTCTAATACTAATGAATTAAAACAGAAATGCAAATCTAGCATAGCAGTCAGTAGAGAGAGCTAAATATGCTAACCGCCCAATTTTATGATAATATGTGCATTATTTTCAAGAACTAGCTTTGATTTGATTTTAAATCTAGAACCAAGCATTTTTCCTATTCACAATTTAATTCAATTATTTGATGAGGTTTTTGGGTCAAAGGTGAAATGACTGATTAAATGTTTTTGGGTCAAAGGTTTTATATATATATATATATATATATATATATATATATATTAAACAAAAAAAAGACCTTGAAAATAAATTCCAGAGGGCAAACAATGGTCTATCCCTTTAACTGTTTTCTCAAACTACTGGTAGTTTGGTAGCAGATTAAAAAAAAAAAACAGTGAATCATGCCAAGCTCTTGTTTACTCTTTTTCTGTTCATTGTTGTTTGGGAGGTTTGGACTTCACACTGAATACAGAGCAGAAGCTAAACACTATCAATGTTAAATAAACAACATATAGACCAGTCCATTGGCTAAGGTCAGTAATGTTTTCATTCAAGGCCAGAATCAAAAATGAGCAAGAATCTGTTATTTCACTCTTTAGAGTCAGTGTCAAAAGATTTCCCCTTGAGCATTTCTTTTAGTTACCAGAAAAGGTTAATTTTATGGTTAAAAGAAACAATGGTCTGTACTGTAACACTATAAGTTAGCACTGAACTACCAGGTCTTGAAATTTTATTTTACTAACAAATTAGAAAGAATTATTGGAACACGTGAGAGCAATGCATGTTCCAAAGAGTAAACAGTTTAAATAAAATGTAAGAACTTGCAACAGTAAATAGAATTCTAACCCTAATATAAACAAACAGTTTAGTTTAGTTTTTAAATCAGTACATATATGATACATACATACAAGCAAACAAAGCAAATATTTGGACTCTGCAGCATCACTGTCCTATCCAGTGCAAGTTCTTGAGGTGATGCCATAGCAACGACTGGTCAGCACCTTGGACAGAGGCTGCTGTTGATCTTACTAAAAGATTATAAACATAAGGATTATAGGTCTTGTATTATTCTTTATTTGTAATGTGGGGCCTAATAACAATATTTGGGGAGATTGAAACTGGTAAATAGACTATACATGTTAAAAGAAAACTCCGTGCTCTGATCCTGAAGGTGGCACGTCATGACCAACGTCAGTTGAAGAGCACCTGTAAACTACAAACGAACTGGCTTTTGACACAGACAGCAACTGCGGACAAAGAAAGTGTGTGGCCCTTTAAGTCTAAATATAGTTCCTCTCGAAACTGATATCCACTGCCTTGCTCTCATAGTAGCAAACAGTCAACACAAAATGTTATTTTTTAAAAAACGTTGTAAAGCTACTAAAAATGGTCTTTTTACAGTACCTTATTCAAGTGGGGGTTGCGTGTAACATCATACCCCCTCTTCTTCGTGTAAACAAAGGTCTTGCTTTGGTCTGCTGACTTCTGCATCTCCCACTCGACAGATTCCCGTTTGACTAAAGCGTGTGCCATGTTGCTTCCCCTTTAAATAGTGCTGAACTCAACAAGTGCACGTGCTGCATCAGACAGGAAGACGTTACACAGGAGAGTGTCAACAGCGGTTGCGTGTGTGCTGTTATCGCCAAACTATTAGCTGTAAAAGTCGATATAGACTGGCAAATCTTATCTGAGGTAGAACATAAAGATTTTACGTAATATTTTCACGCGTGGTTTCAAAGAAACTTTCCCATGGTTGGAACAGGGGGAAAAAAGAGACCCGGGCTATTTGTCACAAAAGCTGTAGAAATATTTAGAGTTAAATTTAGTCGATATACAAATGTGTTTTCTATAGCAGTGGTTTTATATGTTGGTTTCAAATACTTAAAATTAAATTAGAATATCTTTTGTGAATTTTGTCTGAGACTTTCAGTATCATATTTTTGCTATAGATGTCAGGTCAGCAATAAAATTACAATAAAAAGAACAAATATAACACATATGTGTTTATATATTGAATATTTTTATATATATATTCTCAGTAGTGACAACATGCCCCAGTGGCCAAAAAACGTTAGCAATGATGCTTAAATGAACAGTTTCTTTGGCTATAACAAATGTTCAGTCATCTGTTTTTAACATTTTTTAAAGATTTAATTAACTTCTAAAACCAATCCTGAGATCTCTACACTTATTTGTAGTATTTTATTTAAATTTAATTTAAAAAATGTATTATTGATTTACACCCAGAAAAAAGGCACAATGTACTGTTAATATGAATGAATTTTTAATATGATAATATGAATTTGTTAATATGTGTTAATATGATTTTTTTTTTTTTACAGGTGTTTTACCTGTATTTTGAATTTTGCACTGCATTGCATTGTGTTTTAGAGTTAATGAAAATATCCAGAAAATTAATGGATAATGTTTTTTGTTTGTTTGTTTGTTTGTTTTTAAACAGTGTATACTGTTTAAACAATTTCATTTTTTTAAAAAACAGAAACAAACAGGTGTGTGGTGGTATCAGGTGAGGACTAGCAAAGCAAGGTCACAAGTTCGCAACAGAAGTTCACAAATAGCTCTGGATGAGGTAATATGGCTTTGAATAATCCAAAATTGCTGAGTAAGACATGTACTGCAATACATCTAGGTAAAAGTCTCAACCTCAGACAAACTGCACACAAAACTTTATTGCATCTGTGCCTCAATTTGCCTCTTCATCAGATTTTTTAATAGACAAAGCTTATTGTTCCCAGTATAGACTTTTAGATAATGTGTATGTCTTTGTGTCAATGTGAGCATTACCTCACTCACCTTACAGTGCACAAGGCCATTGAATTAGCCTCCTAATGATAAGAAGGATCATGTTTCACAAATGAGCATGTCTGAGAGGAGTGCTCTGGCTGAACCCTGGCCTACAGTATGTGTGTGCAAGTTATCTGGTTTGTACAGTATGGTATGTGCATTCTTACAGACTTAGAAGTGGTTAGGGCCCTCTTACAGAGACGCTTAGTCACTGTGACTGCTTTGAAAGGCCAGAGCATTTGGCCCTGATCCAACACTGCATGCCAGGGGCAAAAATGTTGAAATTGCTCACGCATACCAATTACTGTTCCCATATGAACAAATATGTAGATAGGAAACCTGCCTAGAATGTTAATTTACAATGGAATTTTCTAGATAGATACTTATAGTGCACATACCTATACAGCATAAATGAAGAAAGATTATGCAGCATTAAGGAACTGGCTCATTGGGGAAGCTAATGGATATTCGGTGACCTACAGACACTGCCCTGAATGTATGAAGTGTGACTCAAGGGCAACTTGTTCAAGTGCATTCCTTCTAGCCCCAGGCCCATGTTACTTTATCTTGGCCTTGCACAGGGTAAATGTGGGAGATAGTGAAGTTAAGTGCATTCAGGAAAAAACAAAACAAAACTGGCAACAGAGACACATTTTAACAATACCTTACTTCTTGTCGCATTAAATGCACAGCAGTTTCATTCTACAGAATGTATGTCTTTCCTTACAGTATTTTAAGGTAACTCTAACCCCTATGCATTTATACAAAAATAAAAGAAAAATATTATTTGATTTATTTTTAATTTATTCATTTAAAATGTTTTTTTTATTACATATAACAAATATTTAAAAAAAATTGATACAGAAAATATTACAGAATATTATCTAGAACTTTCTCTGTTTAAATAGGATAAATAGGGTATCGTTTGATTCTTCCATGTATGAGGTGACTAAACATGTCAGAAATAGACTGGAAATGATTTACAAGAACAAGGAGCAAACCAGACTCTGACAGTGCCAGGTTTGAGATGATGTCACTAAATATAATACTAGCTTGCTAAATCTATCAAATATTTATTCTACTAAAAATATCCTAAAAGGATGATTTTTCAGAGATGCGTAGGCTTTGCAAATTATATGACAAAAAGACAAACACTAGCTGTCCAAACACAGAGTTACAGATAAATGGAGCGATAAATTGGGCAAGACTGTGATATAGAGGCTCAGATAAAAGCACAACGAGGCTCAGATAGGAGTGCATTCGGTCCATTTTTCATTACATTCTACACACCAACAGGGAAAAATGATAAAGCTGTTGATAGTAGAACAGATCCAAAGACTGCAGTTTTATTCAGTAAGTAAAGGAATTTTATATTTAGTAATTTAGCAGACACTTATCCAAAGTGATTTACAAATGAGAACCAGCACATGCTATTATTATTATAAGAGCCAAATATATTTCTCATAAAATAATTTTCATAAATTCTGGCTAAAATATAATGTACTTTGTAAACAGTGCAGCTTAAGTAAGTATATTTTTTATAAACTTTCAAATGCCAACATTTATTAAAAAATGTACTTCAAGTGGCAAATAAAATATATTTACAAACTTTTAAAAATATTTTAGAGAATGTAAATATATATTTATTATATTGAAAAATAGGCAAAGGAATATAAGTGAAATATATTCAGGTAAATCTATTTTAAAATTTGGCCAAATCTGTATATTTTAAAATATATTTAAAAATACATCTAAAAAAAAATGGGGTACACAATGGTAACGTGTAAGAAGCAAGGAAATATAGTGAACGCTATATATTTGGAAAATATGTTAAATGCTAAAGAAACAAAGACTGTGTGTAAGGTATATACAGTATTAAAGCAGTAAGGTATTTTTATTAGAGAGAACAGAAGCTTTTTAGGACTGTTGAATTATTTCAATTAATTGTTCCACTGTTTGCTGAATTGTTTCATTCAAAAGTGACGTGACATGTGGCCAAGTATGGTTACCCATACTCGGAATTTGTGCTCTGCATTTAACTCATCCAAAGTGCACACACACACACACACACACACACACCGTGAACACACACCCAGAGCAGTGGGCAGCCATTTATGCTGCAGCACCCAGGGAGCAGTTGGGGGTTCGGTGCCTTGCTCAAGGGCACCTCAGTCATGGTATTGAGGGTAGAAAGAGCACTGTACATTCACTCCCCCCACCTACAATTCCTACCGGACCTGAGACTCAAACCCGCAACCTTTGGGTTACGAGTCCAACTCTCCAACCATTAGGCCACGACTTCCCCAAAACCATGAACTCTACCTAGCAACAGTCTATGGAAATAGTCTTACTGGACAGCCTTATACAAACTACAAGGTTACAACCTTGCGAAACAAGACAAACTATAAATAGCTTTACACAAGCATTTAAACAGCAAAAAGAAAAAGCCTCAGATTCTTCTTTTCTTTATCTATGCTTCTTCATCTCACATGAGGAATGGTAGTTCCCAAAAGTCCAGTAGTCAAGCTAGTACTGCTATTATTTGCGCTTTGAAAAAAATTGAGAGAGGATCTAACATCAAGGGTAAACATGCAATTTTCCTGTGCACACTCTGCGTTATCTGGTTCATAATAACAGGGCTTGCTTTCCACTGTGTAATTATATTTGCAGAGGTGTTCAGTTCAGCGATAAGGTTTTGTGATTCCACACAGGAATTCCAGTAGCCTCCTATTACACCCTATTCCTGGATTTAGGCTGTTTGAGCCCCCTGGGTCATATGTGCAAGACTGGAATCAAGGAAGCCACAACACTGGCCAGATAACAGCAGGGTGAGGGAAACACCTAAAAAGCACCAGAAAAGACAGTGAAGGATGTTTTTGATTACAGAGGATTGCTGAACTTCCTCCCCAACCTCTGAAAACCAGCACCTGCGTTGCTGAAGCTGTGATGTATGGTATTAACACACACACACTCGCATACTTACATAGTGTGCACCAAAACACCTAGACTTCCAGGAATGAAGAAATTATACTCCCTATGCCGTGATATATACCTGCCAATACAAACTCTATCAGTGGAGAGTTTTCTCAATGAGAACCTGCTGTGGGAGTAAGGGGATCCCTCTGCGCTTATAACGGAAATTGCATGGATAATTTAGAATAGACTGAAACTGTGAATTTGACACGGCATATGTGCTAAAGTAATACTGTCTTTAGGAACAAAGTGAAAAGATTTAGCAGTTGGTGGTTCAGGAAGCAGCAAGAGAGAAATTGAATCAGAAGAGGTGGGAAATGGAAAGAACAAGGCTTTAAAATGTCCATAAAAGTGTCTTGCATTTTCTCCATGCTGTTCACTTAGGAACAAAACAATGCATAAATGTTTAGTTCCGCTTTAGACAAATGCATAAACACATTGTCTTAATGAAACACATTGTAGGGTCCTGCCCTGTGGTGATTCTAATAGAAACTCCCACTGAGATGCATCTCAAGAGGGAAATATTCAAACACAATTATTCCTGGTGAGGGATTTCTGCTGATTTTAACAAGCACAATCATTATATCCCAATAAAACCCTCAGCAGGGGTGAGCCGAGGGAAACACACACCTCAGATCCTGGTGAGTTTCCAGAGAACTGAAGAAACACAGACTTGTGAGTTCATCTGGCGTCAGTGACAGACAGAGAAGGACAGAGAGTTCCAGACAGAAATTATCATCAGTTGTGTATTCTGTTCTTCTGAAATGCAGACACTTTACTGATAAAAGGGCATTTACAGAGCAGGTGAGTGAAGATGGAGCTATATATGTGTGTCTGATGAGTACAAAAGAAAGAAGTCTGAATATGAATTGAAAAGCCCAAGTGTCATGATGCTTTACCAAAACCTGTCCAGAAGTTACAGAGCAAGCTACAGAAAGATAGGAAGAGATGTAAAGTGACTGATCACAGCTTGATTAGGTGTCACATGCAGTTTAGGGATAAAATAAAATAAAATTTTAATTCTGAAATATTTTCAGAAAATCACAGTTATGTTTAAAACAAGGTATTTTTATCTAATTTATTTGAATAACACTTGAAATATGATATTTTGAAAATTCATTTATTAATTTTAAATTAAATTATATTAATATAAATTATTTAGTTAAATTATATATATGTATAAATATATATATATATATATATAGAAATCTAAATATTATATATAAATATACTATAATATATATATATATATATATATATATATATAATATTTATATATATAAATATTATATATGTAAATTATGAATTTTTTTATTTATTTTAAAAACACTTGAAATATGATATTTTGAAAATTCATTTATGAATTTTAAATTAAATTATATTAATATAAATTAGTTAAATTAATTAGTTAAATTATTTTTTAATATATTAGTTAATTATTAGTTAAATTATTAATCAAATTTATTATATATAAATAATTAAATAACACTACTACAAAAAAGTATTAAAATTATGTAAAAACACTCAAAAAATCTGCAAAAACAGGGTAAATTTCTGTCATTCTATGTAAAATTATTTTCTGCTTGTGAATATCTACATTACTTGCTACTAAGTACCTAAGTACAAAATTTTATTCACTTAAAAAAAAATATTTTAATAATAATATTTGCCACTAACCTGGCAAACTTTGGCAAAACCACCAACTTGTTCTCCACAGAATTCAGAATACCAACATTGAAAATTTTCTTTCATTGACTATGATGCTGCTCTGATTAATCATCTCACGTGATCATGCAAAGTGTTTGCACATGTTTGGCAGGGTCTGACTGCGAAATCAAGCATGCTATCACATGAACAGGTTATGCAAAAAAAAAAAAAAAAAAACAGAGAATGAGACAAACTGAGAGATAAGGAGAAGCACAATGAAACCAGCTATACAGCGTAATGAGACTCACTTGAAAAATGCAAGGCAGGTCAAAGGTCACACAAGGGGAATAAGAGCTGCTTTTGAACTTGGTTCTTTGAAGTGATCTAGCACAAATACTGAGGCTGATGTGATTTAGCAATTTACCGATATATGTAAATACTTGACTTTCTTCCAGTCAAGAAGCTCATTGGCAGTTATGCGTACGTCATAATGTAATTCAAGCACTTTAACTTCTAATTTCTGGTCTGGGAAATTCTGTATTCTCTATTAGCATTGGTGTTTGAATAGCTTTTTTTGATCTCAAGCAAAGGATGTGTGTGTGTGTGTGTTTTAGGTATGTCTCTGAAAACACCTTAATGCAAGTCTCCAGAGTCTGACTGTGACTGCTTTGCATAAAAAGCCTTTATATATTACACTTAGCAGAACAACTAAAGGCTGGAATACACTAAACGACTTTTAAAATCTGAGCAGATTTTTAAAACACTAGGCATCATACACTTAACGACTTTGTAAATAGTGACAAAGGAAAACTGGGCATCATAGACTACACGACCAAGGATCATAATCACAACAAACTCATGCGGAAACGTGCACCTTGTTTCTAGGAGACGCATGACAAATGTGTTCTAAAATCAGCTGAAAATATCAAACGTTTGATATCCTCCGACTGGATGGAATCAAAGTCTGAAGCTAAAAAATCGGAGTCTGTGACCATCATACACTACGCGATTTTCCGTGGAATCTGTCAACTCAGATCTGCAGACTGGCTCTGACTTTCCTCAATTAGCGTCAACTTGTTCAGACTGTAAAATCTGGGAAAATCGGGGCAAAAATTGCATAGTGTATTCCAGGCTTAAATAACCTGTGAGATCACCCAACAGGACCCTGACTGTAAAACACCAGATACACTGAAACGCTGAAGGCAACAGACTAACCAAAACTGAACCAAAAATGGAAGTCTACATCTGTTTATTCTTTCATTGTAAAATGTTGAACTTGTTTCAAGCTACTGACTTGAGAACACTTACATGTTGAATTGTAGACCAAGTCTGGGCCAGTATCAGAGCAGAATGACTCCCTGTGCCAAATCAGTGTGTTTGCTTAGGAACCATTTCTGTTTAGTTTGTATTAGCTGTTTGCATGCTTGAAGTGCTCTGCTCCTCTCTTGTGTATGTTGGCAGCTTCGCCTCGAGCACAGGAGGTCATGTCTCTTAGAGAAGTCTGTCCAAGTGTCTCACTTTAGCAGGAGTCTTGGTGGGCTACTTTTATCAAGACATTGGACATCCTTATAACTTCCTATATCCATGGGAAAAATAGAAAAAGAAAAAAAAGAAAACATTCCTCCAGAGGGGAAAATGTGGTTTGAACCACAGTGCTAGATGGATTTTATTTTAATTAATTAATCTATGTATCTATCTTTTTGTAAAGAAATGAATACTTTTATTCGGCAAGGTTTCAGTAAATTGATCAATAATGGTAGTAAAGACTTTTACATTGTTACAAAAAAATCAAATAATAAGTTATTTTAAACAAAAAAATATACCACAGTTTTCACAAAATATTAAACAAACAACTGTTTAAACACTGATGATGATAAGAAATGTTTCTTAAGCACCAAGTCAGCATATTAGAATGATTTCTAAAGGATCATGTGACTCTGAATTTGAGTAATAGCTTCTCAAAATTCAGCTTTGCAATCACAGGAATAAATTACAATTCAAAATATATAAAATCATATTTCACAATATTTTACTGTATTTTTGATCAAATAAATGCAGCCTTGGTGAACATAAGACACTTCTTTCAATAACATTAAAAAGTCTTATGACCCCAAACCTTTGAACAGTAGTGCATACATATATTTGCTGTACTGCTTGTATACGTTTGCTATATAATGACACTGCAGCGTGACCTTTGACACTTTCGAATGTGTCTAAATATTCGCTGTCAACAAAATGTCTAGGGCTAACCTAAAGTTATCTTCCAGCTAGTTTACAGGACAGAGGGGGGGAGGGGGCTGGTTAGGAAAGCGGCTCCCTGTAAATGGCTCTCTCTGTCTGGCAGGAAGCTGTAATAAGCCTTGGAAAGGTGAAGGCCTGCTGAGATGGTTTATGACCATGACCTGCATAAATAAACACCTGACTCTTTAATCTACAGTACATAGCCTTCATCGACTCTCTAAGGATGTGCCAGAGCAGCCACTCAACACAACACTCACGTTCCCTTAAACTCAAGCAAATTGTCTTCTTTAGCATATAAATGGAATCATGGATGGACCGTTAGCAGCGTGAGTGAAATCAGACCACAAGCTGTTAAGTAAACTGGAATCCAGTCATGGCCAATGCAAACCTACTTGAGAAGAGATTCATCTGTTGTTTTGCCTAGCGAAGACTATTAAGATGCAAAGACGCAATGCTGGTTTGAATCTCAAACTATTTCTTAGAGAAATGAATGCTCAAAGCGAACACTATAGTTGCAATATTCAGTGACACAATCTTCAAACAGCATATGCTTGCACAAAACCTAGCGGTTCACGAAGAGCTGATTCTCCTGACAAAGAACCCTCTATGAAACCAGTGTATCGCACAACCATGAGCAGAAATATCACTGAAGGCCATTCCTTTCAGAGTGACGCTGCCAAACACTCATGTATCAATTTATGGATTCTGCTATCTAAGAAATGTATCATACATTTTAGCCGTAGCAATATCAGATCAGCTAGCGCACATGCTACAGACAAAGAGAAGTGGCTCTTGTTTAGGAGACAAGAGTTTGATTCCCTCTACTCTGCTTCCATCATTTTGTGTCATGTGTTCTGTTAAAAAAAACAATGCCAATATGCAAAAAAAAAAAAAAAAATACACCTTCTATTGAAAGAGAGCTCATGATGATCATTGTTGGAGTACATTCTCTATGTTTGAGGGTGGAGGCTGCAGTCTAAAGCAATGAGATCACCTTTCTCTGTTCAGACTTGACAGAGAACCTCACAGGGTGCTGATGCGAGCCTACATTGTGGAACCTGAAAGATTGACCCCTTCCCTGGGTCTCTGGGAAAAATGAACAAGACTGAAAGGTAAGTTTTAAAACATGTGGTATTGAATGAGAAAACACAAGCAAGAAAAGGACAAAATACCTGAATGTATATGACGTATCACATCTAAAGTCAGTTCTTGCTTCTCAATGCTCCTTTCTTGTTCCAGCAGTCACTTTAATAGGAAAGGAATTTGTGCATTTCATTGTGAAGTGTCTACACACAACAGTACTGTTTGGTGGCCTGTTTAATTTCTTAGAAAAAATAAGACCCAGTCATTCAAATTCTCAGAGCTCCCGCAACTCATTAAGTGGAAAAATGAACACTTTTGATATAGTGTTAATCTTACTGAATGAAGCAATGAATAAATGGCAATGAACAAACTATTCTAAAGAGACTGCGCACATCTAAAGTGAAGGGTGAATGAACACAAAACCTTTACATTTGCTTGTGTCAATGACAAATAAAGATGATGAACAGAAATTTTAAGATAAATCATGAAGTTTACAACATACACAGTCAAAAGTTTTTGAACAGTAAGATTTTTAATGTTTTTAAAGAAGTCTCTTCTGCTCACCAAGCATTTATTTGATCCAAAGTACAGCAAAAACAACACAATTTTGAAATATTTTTACTGTTTAAAATAACTCTTTTCTATTTGAATATATTTTAAAATGTAATTTATTCCTGTGATTTCAAAGCTGGATATTTAGCATCATTACTTCAGTCTTCAGTGTCACATGATCCTTCAGAAATCATTCTAATATTCTGATTTGCTGCTCAAAAAACATTTATTATTATTATTATTATTATTATATTGAAAACATCATACTTTTTTTTCAGGTTTCTCTGATGAATAGAAAGTTCAGAAGAACAGCATTTATCTAAAATAGAAATGTTTTGTAACATTATAAATGTCTTTATCATCACTTCTGATCAATTTAAAGCATACTCGCTAAATAAAACGGAAAACACATTCATCATGGAAAGTCGGTGTTTGCATGATATGTAGGCCTATTTTATCTAATTAAAAATAAAGACAGACAAAAAAGGAGCGTGACGTCATCGACCCAAACAAGAACCTGCATACATGTGCACGCAGTTTTGAAGGCGTTCTTTTGACTGGCAGACCCCCTGCTCGCGTATTTACAACATCATGTACACGGACACAAGTGTCAGTGATGTGGGAACGGAACCGAACCACAATAAAGCCGCTGCTGCGCTATTGTGCTCTCAGTGGAACGAATCAGTAGAAAGCCCCTTTGAATTCTGGATATAAGCGACTCTTTGAAATGTCAAATAAAGATTTATTTAAATCCCACGATTCATTCAGATTAAGTGGTGAACGCTCTCTCAACTTCACTTTCTCCGCTCCATCGTTGCAGAGCATGAGGGTCCCTCCCCTATACGAAACTCTTTGTGAAAATCTTGTTGGGACTTTTTTCCTCCCTTTCCCTTAAACGTCAAGTGTAATTCATACCAAGGGCTTCGTCTCTGAGCTCTCCCTGTCTTGAAGGTGGAGCAGATATGAGAAGAAACGGACTATCAGCCCATCCAGCAGAAAACCCTCTGAGATGAAGTAACTTTTAGACGGTTCTTGCTTAAATAACAAGCATCTGTTTGCGGATTGAACATCTCCATCAATCGAATGCTAGCAGGTATGGCGCATTTCACCTTCAGAGAAAGTTATCACTGCTTCTATTTATTTATTTTATTATTATTTTCTAGTAAAAGTTTTCATCTTTATATTAAAAAACATTAAGTTTAAACAACTTTTGCATCATTCTAGCGTTTGGAAAAATAAAGTGTCATTATCAATTTGAAGCATCTCAAGTATAGTTATTGATGCAAAGCTTCTATGAAAGATGGGCTATAATTAAGTTTTTTCATGATTGTTTAGGGAGTTCGTCAAGTTGAAAATGCTCTGAATTCTTTAAATATATATCTGTGCATCAGTAATGATAATTAATGACATCTGGAATATGTTAAAGACCTCTAATTTAACAACAGATGATTACCATGCAGATAACTTATAATATCCATTAATGATTCACGGTGAGGGAAAGACATGCACTTAAAGATCTGGCAACTTTGAATGAATTAGTTTTAAATTTAATTGTAAATGGGACCATTAGCGCCACCGTTTGGTTGATGAAGCTGGTTGAAAAGTTTGCAAATGTGCAAGATTGAAATTTCTGTGCCTTGTAATGGAAAAATTGGGGTGATGCTGACATGGAGGGGAATTTTCTACATCTACCATTACAGCCAGATTTTCCCCACTAATCTAAGCATCTCAAGATCATTTTGAGCAAGGCAGATGTATCTATTACAGAAAAGCCACTGGAAATGTCATTGGAAATGTCATAGGGATATGATGGAGGAATGTCAGATTGCAAATGCTCAATTTAGAAAGAGAACTGTTGATGGAGAGATCAGACCTCATGTCAGACTGAGTTTGCCTGAGTCTGTCTGTTTTGCAGACTTTTTAAGGCTCAAGCTGTCTGCACATTTTACGTCTTTGCTTACTGGAGTTTGTTTGGACTTTTGTAAGTGCTTCACTTCTCATGGCCCTCTCCAGTAGGGATACATCTGATTTGTCATTGCCTGGATCCATAACTTCCCTGCACACATATTTTCCCCTCACACTTCCACTGAGGCCAAACAGCATTGTCTATACAGATTGATTCTCACAGACAGAGCGGCTGATGTAGACAATCCACATCGACGGCATGTCATAGTAAAGTGTGAGGTGAAAGGAGAGGGATTTCAGCTCCTCAGGGAAAGTACTGAAGCAAGAATGCAGCAGCAATCTATATTCCAACCCACCCTCTCCACCCCCAAACTGACTACTGATTAGAAAATGTTGCTGCAGTCAATGTTTTTCTTGGGTGCTCAGCAGTCTAACATATGATGAATGAGTGAGAGTGGTGGCTGTGAAACACTTGGCTTTGTGGTTTGCCTTTCTTTTCTTTTTTTGTGACTGGATGTCATGTTGCATTTATACAAAGACTAGCCTATAGAAATATTTTTGGGCTTTGGCTTATAAATTTGTTTTAGCTTATGGAAGATTTTTTTCATGGGATAAAAAAAATAAGAAAGATAATCGCTGCTTTTTTCTTGCAATTCTGACATTGTTTCTGTCAATCTGCAATTCTGAGAAGAAAATTGGATCTGTGGGATATAAACTGAGGGAAAGAAAGTGAGAAAAAAGTGTGGAAAAAAGTAGCAATTACTTTCTATGTTTTATGCTGCGGCAGAACAAAAAACAGAATTGCGAGATATAAGCTCAGAACTACGAAATGTAAATTCAGGAATTGCAAGGAAGAAATTCTAGATTGTGAGATAAAAAGTTGCAATTACTATTTTTAAAAATATTTTTTCCCGCATAGTGGAAACAGGCTTCATTTTAGAGTTTGATCAGATGCTGAAATAGTAATTGTAACAGTGTTAAGACATTGCTCTTCCTTAAAGAATTAATTGCTTGCATGCTTGCGATTTTGTCTTCACTTGCTTTGAATACGTGTCTTCTTAACAAATAAATGTAATTATCTTTGCGCTCATTACACGGCTTTCTGGAATACATTATGCCGACTGGTAAATCGGGCATTCGGCGGTCTCATATTGGCAAATAGTCACTGTTGTCCATGGCCATTCTGTATCAGTCCACACATCCAGGTAACTGAAACTAGCACTATTTTCATGTATCATTTCACACACATCTTGTAATATTAATATCTTTTTCTATAATATTGTTGCAGTTTTCACCTTGTTGCAAGCCCATGTTTTGTATGATGTAATGGAATTCAATATTCCACCTTTACTGGTTAGTAGCCGTGTATTAAGTTGCATAATGTAAAGTCAAGTGGTCATTATTTCAAAATAAACCTCTCAACCTAATCAGGACCCTGAAAGATCCTTTAAATCTGCAAATGGGGTTTCTCACTGACATGGAAAACCTGAAAATAATAAGCATGCTTGGATAAAATTGTGATTTCCAGGTCTGGAAACATCATGGAAATATATAAAACATTTATAAATTAACTGAAAATGTATTATTCATATTTATGCTCTGGTCAGTGCAGTCTCTATTATATGCTTTTGAAAATCCTTGTCCTGCAATTACGAATGCCTGCAAAAGTCATGGAAATGCATTGGGAACCTTGGTATCCATTTAAAAATCACTACTTTGTTCCCATTATTTATGTGCATGATTTATGTGGTGCGTGATTCCATGTGTGTGACCTGCATGAAAGAGTCAAGTATCTTTTCATCACTCTGCAAACTGATGGTCTGGTGGAACAATAAAATGCACCCATATCTGAAACTTTTTCCAGTTAGAGCTGTACCTGATACATAAATGAATGCAGAAGTAGGCTGCTGATCGGTTTGTGCTGTTTATGTGTGTGGGTGCATATGTGTTTAGATTATCATATAATTTTATACTCTGATTTACTGATAACCGTATCAATTGCCTTACCATCCGCAGAACCCCAGTATATACTTATTACTGACATTTAGCAAGACAATAGGAAATGTTTCCAAACCACTAACTCAAAATACTCAAATCAGTGCCGACAGGGTCAATATTCATACAGTCCCTGCCACAAACCTCCAGTCTCCACAGGCTGCATCATTTTTCTCTAATGGCAGATATTTTCTCTCAGCCAGTGCCGTTTAGGGACTAGTTTTAAAATGTGAGCATATTTGTATGCTATTTGACTCATTTGTTTAGTCTCTAAAGCTAATGTAGCAAATTTGACTTTCAGTAATTATTTTAACTATTTCTTTAGTAATAAAATTTTATTGTGTGTGTCTTAAAAGCACATTCAAAGTTTTGTTTTGGAATCTGTGGGAATACTATTGCTGACTTAACAGGTACATTAGGATTGGATCTAAATATCTGTGGAATGTGAAGATGGGGAATGAGGTGAACTGTACAGTATATACACTCACATATTCTCAGAGGTCTTGAAATAGTGCTGCAAAGTCTTATTATTTGTCTCCCCCTAGTGGTCATGACTGTATTAATGCAATCCCCTGTTCCTGATTTCAATACTTCCAGCCCTGCTCCTCCTGGGCCCCCCTTAATATTATTGTTGGATGCTAAAGAGCTGATGAAATAAATCTAGTTTCCTATATAACCAAGACATCCAAAATGTGCAGTTCTGAGACCAGAAATGAGATCCACTAATTTATAGCAATGTCTGTAAGAAATATAGTGTATGCATGATATTATTAATTGCATGTATGATATACTGTATGCAGAAATTTTACTGATACAACTAATTAGTGCCAAAAAAAAAAAAAAAATCAAAGCACATGTTGTACGCAAGGTTAGAAAAATCATGCGCACTAGACATATCCTAGCGTACGCATAAAATCCAAAGTATACTTTGGGTTTTAGATGACTGAAAAGTTCATCTAAATGTAAAAAACAGGGGAAATACCAATCATTTATAATATCAGCACAATGTGTTCTTATATTTTTGGCTATGTCTGTTCTGGGCTTCTGTAATCAAAGCTGAATATGTTTAATCAAAAGACAGTATATTCCCTCCCGCCTCTTTTGTTTATACCGAAGAAATGAAATGCCGCAATATTAAGTGTTACATAAACAAATAGTTCATCCATGAAACTCCACTTGCATTCTAATTGGTTCATTCAATTCAATGTTCCCAGCCAATGAGATTCACGTATTTACAACACCATTACCGTTTACCTGTATTACCAGGACGTATTCAATGAATACTATGTCTGCGTGCTATGCATGTCCTCACCTTAGCCCACTGTTTCCCCAGCAGCACCTGCCTAGATATGCTATGGGGATCTTCCTCTCTCTAGCAGCAACTGCATGTTTTCCTTTAATTTTATGATCCGAGCATTTAGCAGAAGCTAGTCTACTTGCTCTGAAGCAGCAGCAGCAGCTTAGCAGATCTATTCAGACCAAACCTATGCACATTCTATTTACATTTACATTATAATGACTGAACTATATTTTAAGTGATATTGATTCTCCTTTTCTCTTTCTGTCTGGTCTAGGGGTCTCTCTGCAATGGGCCCGGTACCCTTAACGCTTCTGCTTTGCGTCTCAGCACTGGCTGTGCTGGTGTCTGCAGTAGTGGACAGTCACACAGGTGATGATGACTACACCTGGCCGCAGAGGAAAGTACCACTGGTACAAGAAAAGCAAACGGTGCACCTGGGAAGTTCTGAGTTTTTGGCCAAACCGCAAACTGAGCTCCACGGAATATGTGGCATTGAGTGCCAGCGGGGTCTCCCAGAGCCCAGCCTGGACGATCTGGAACAGCTACTGTCCTACGAGACCATGTACGAAAATGGAACCCGCACGCTCACCACTGTCACCATACAGGAGCTAAATGTGAGCGATGACATGATGGGAGGTTCTGGGTCACATACTCGGCGCAGACGAGAAGTCTATGGCACGGATACACGGTTTACCATCGCCGACAAGCAGTACTCCTTGAAGTATCCATTCTCTACATCTGTAAGGATCTCCACGGGGTGTTCTGGAGTGCTGGTGTCCCCTAAACATGTCCTGACTGCGGCTCATTGCATCCACAATGGTACGGACTACCTGGATGGGGTACAGAAACTCAGCGTTGGTGTGCTGAAAGAACGTTCCCGCAGGAAAGGAAAGGGACGGAAAGGGAAAGGACGGAAAGGGAAAGGCCAGAGGAAGCGTAAAGAAGAGGAGGAGGGTGAGGAAATCAACGAAAATATAGAGATTGTAGAAAAGCAGGAGCGTAAGGGAAAAGGCAAAGGCAGGAGAAACCGTAGTCGCCGCAGCACCACCTCTGAACAGCCCTCGTTCCGATGGACCCGAGTGAAACAGATGCAGGTGCCGAAAGGCTGGTTTAAAGGGATCTCGGAGAACGTTGTGGCCGATTATGACTACGCCATACTGGAGCTTAAAAGAGCACAGAAGACCAAGTACATGGATCTAGGTGTTATCCCCTCCGTTAAGAAGCTGCCCGCAGGACGTATCCATTTCTCGGGATTCGACGACGACCGGCCAGGCAACCTGGTGTACCGTTTCTGCTCTGTGTCTGAGGAGTCCAACGACCTGCTGTACCAGTATTGTGATGCCAAGCCCGGCTCCAGCGGCTCGGGGGTCTACATTCGGCTCAAAGAGCCTGGCAAGAAGAAGTGGAAGCGGAAGATCATTGGAGTGTTCTCGGGTCACCAGTGGGTGGATGTTAATGGGATGCAGCAGGATTACAATGTGGCCGTGCGAATCACGCCCCCCAAGTACGCACAAATCTGCCTCTGGGTCCATGGAGACTCCAGCCAGTGTCGGGGCACCTGAGAGACTCCGTCAGCGGCCCGTCTGATGGCCTCTGTCCCGGCTCTCAGCAACCCTTGTGCCTCCCATTTGTGCACTACACAAACTGCTGCATTCATCAACACTAAAGACTATAACACAGCTACCATTGAACTTTTCCAAGCTATTTTGATACCTTAATTTATTTTATTAGACAACTTTTGTTATGAATCAGTTAGAGCGAATGTATTTCTAGATTCAGTTGTCCTAACGAGAACTAATTCTGTCCTAAACTGTCGTTTTGAATTAGAAAATGTACTTCAGTCAGTGTTGTTTGATATGGGAGGCATTTGTTTTGTCTGGTAATCTGTCTGGATACCTTGAAGTAGAAAGCTAGATGACTAGTTGACACAAGAAAAAGAAAACATTTTTTTTTTTCTGAGAGAAGAAGCTTTGATGTTTATTTGTGGATTTTACTTCCCTTTTTCTTCTTGAAGAACACATTTGAGTATCAGTGTGCTGATGTTCTTTGAAGCCCTTTGTTCTTGTTTATCATTATTATTAAATGTTATGATTGTGTGCCTTTGATAGCGTAAACTGTAACCTGTCTTCATGGGCTCCCATTTAGAATTGTTCTGCTTTTTTTTTATCACAGTGTAGGCAATTGGAGGTTTACCCTTCAGATTCAGATGCCCTTGTTGACTTTTGGTGCTAATTTAATTTTAAAATATAAAACATCTGAGGACCTGTCGGAGTAACAGTCTACTGTAGAACTGTAAGTATGTATTTAATGTAAGACTCATATTATGAGTTTCATATGATCATGTCATTCTTTAAAAAAATACACAGGGTTATTTAAATTTAGATATGGTCAATGATACATATCATTGTAATTATAAAGAAAAAGCAATATAGCTTGATAGGAAATATAAATTGAAAATTGTAATATAAAATTGATGTTTTCAACAGATTGCATACTTTTACAACTTTTTATAAATGTTTATTAAGGACCAAATAAACTGAGATTTATATGTATTGGTCTAAGAGGACAAAATAGTGTGTTCATTTTTTCATCTATATATATATATATATATATATATATATGTATGTATATGAAATGTTTTTTTTAAAAAACCCAGAAACATATATCTTAAAAATTACTGAATAATGTTACAGTCTGTCTTTTTTTTTTTTTTTTAATTATTATGTGTTGATATTGAGCTTTCCTTGTGAAAACAGACACAGGGGGACGCAGGTGGGCAATTCTTCCCATCAGTGTTTATTGCATCTCAAATGGCTTACATGCACTATGTAGGGTGTCAAATATGAATCAGTAAATCAAAATAAAATTTCTTTCAAGAGAATTGCAAAAGAAAGATCCAAAGATCTGCCTTTGTCATTTCCACGAGAGATCTAACAGGAATTGTGAGTTACAGAGGCTCGGCTATACAGGGCTGTCAATCAGACCTTTCTGTAACACTGTTTAACAGTGACCTCCTGAAAACTTGTACAGATCTAAGAGTCTATCTCTGCTCATGAACCTGCGCTCTATTTTCTATTAACTTTTTTCATCCCATATAGGCTATCTCCTCCACACTCTATTTTGCTGTGCAAACTACAGTACCACCAGTCACCAACAGAGGGAGAATGAATCAACCGTTACGTGTAACAAACAAGGGTCAGGGTTTATAATGTAGAATGAGCAGGAAAGACTGAGAACCAAACATGTGGATGGGTTCTTCTACAATTATACAAAATAACACTACATGTACCAACTTCAATTTGGATTTCATACAAGCACAATTAACTATGAGACTCAAACACAGCATTCCACTGACTACAACTGTGAAATCTTCAGGGCTTTTTTTGGGAAACGTCACCAGTTTAACAAGTCGCTGTACATTTGTTATTTTACGATACTGCAAAAGGCCTTTCTTAGTGATCATCTTGAGATTTGTAGTGCTGAGATTAAGTGAATTAAAGTCCCAGTTTTCTAAGGTTATTTTCTTGGAGAAAGTATGTAAACTGTGAACTGACAAATTAAAGTTTAAACTAAAGAATCAAAAAAATATATCTGAAAAATAAATACCAGTTAAAATACAAAAATGACATGTAATCACCAAGAGGGTTATCTAGGATGGAGGAGCCTGGATATGTTATTAATTTATACATAATTCATATATATTTAGATTTCATATATTTATTATTTGTAAACAAACATGTCAATCAATGATGGGAGATAACAACAGCATGTCTTATAATCCAAGTACCAGGTTCACATCAATAAGTTGTCCACAGATAAAAATTTGAGCAGAGGAGATACCTTTTTTGGTCAATGAGGATAATATACACAGAATACTTTCTGCGAATGATACATTGCACACTGGTCCAAAACTAACATACAACAGAAAGCGCTTCAACAACCTGTTTAGGACCTCTGACCCCAAAAGGGAAGTCCTAGAGGAACCAGAAGTTGAAAGGATCAACATACACACATCATTCATTTCAGACTTAAACACTGGAAAAGACATACATACGCATCTTTTTTTAATCGTTCATTTTCATTTGTGTGTTTTTCTTAATAATTTTATTCTGTTTTTCGTTCAAAACAAAGGATAACATCGAAATAAGCACATCTTCATTTTTCGGCTTGTTTTCTCTATGATTCACTTCACAGTTTGTGCTACAACATGACACAGGAAGGCTGGGTGGGGCAGAGTAGGTGGAGTTTGGGTTGGGGGCGGGGTCAGTGGATATCTAGCTGCAGGTTCCTCAGGCGTCTGGGGGTGTAAACAGACAGCAGACTTCTCTCACTGGAGCTCAGTCTTTGAGAAAACAAATACTGCAAACAGAGCACGGAGAAAATGTCACGTTACTTTGTGATTTAGTGCATCAGTTAAGTAGCCACTAGAAAGATGATGATACCTGGGAAATTATAAGAAGTCCTTGATGTTCAGATCTGCAAGGGGGTCCTTTGTAGGAGGTTTTTTGGGGCTCTGAGCAGCTGGCCCTGGAGACAACTGAGAAAGTAAAGGGTGCATGAGAAAATGATGCAAACTGATTGAAAAAATAAATATACTGTTTGGGGTTAGTATGATTTTGTTAAAATAAAGAAATACTTTTATTCAGCAAGGATGCTTTAAATTGTGAATGCGTTAAAAAAACTGTCAATAAAGACCTACATTATAACAATGTAGTTGTTTTTAACATAATCATATGAAAAGTTTCTTGAGCACCAAATAAGCATATTAGAATGATTTCTGAAGGATCATGTGACCCTGAAAACTGTAGTCATCACGGGAATAAATTACACTTTATTCTAAATGTATATGTAATGATATTTTACAATTTCTCTATTTTTAAATTTAATTTTTTATATTTTTTAATCAAATAAAGGCAGCCTTAGACTTAGTTCAACACTGCAGGTCTTAATGCTCAGATCGGATTTTTTGCTGAAATCCGATTTTTTTGCGCTGTTGTTCACATTGTCATTTAAATGCGACTGCCATCAGTCTCATGTGTGAACCGTATACGGCCCTGAAGTGACCCGCATGCGCAGAAGAAGACGTGACGTCAGATGCAGCACACTGTTTGCGGAAATAAAAATGGATGCTGCTCGTGTTAGCGTGCGTTTAGCCATTTTTAAGTTAATGTGCAATCGGAGCCTAAATAACAAAGTGATAGTATTGTCTATATATTGTCTGCCACTGTGATTTTAATCTTCCTGCCTCCTCCAGCGTGCGACATCTGTCGCATTTCAATGACGTAAAAATCGCATGAAATGCGACATGGCCGTTCAGACTGAAGTCGCATTGCAAAACATCGGATATGTATCCGATTTAGGACCACATATGAAAGTGGACTGGGCCTGATTTGAAAAAATCGGATTTGTGCTGTTCAGACTGTCATAAGAAAATTGGATATGGGTCACATTTGGGCAAAAAAGTCGGATTTGGGCCACTTTAGCCTGCAGTGTGAACTAAGTCTAAGTGAGCATAAGAAACTTCCTTCAAAAACATTAAATGTTTGAATTGTAGTGTACATGTATGTATAGTGTTAATTTTTATTTATTTTAATATTTAATTTTTTTATGTTATTTACTGGTGCTCCGGGTGTTCCTGTTGCTGCTGGTCCTGTAAATGGTGGTCTCATCATGGGCTGACCCATCATCACAGGCTGGGGCATCATTGGAGCTCCTGCTGCTGGAGCCTGAGTAAAAAATAATAAAAAGTATCCATCTGTAAACGCACACTGTAAGTGCAAAATACAGAGACTCTTTTAACAGAGATTTAAAAGAGATTTCTCACCATGCCAAAGCCAGGCTGTGCTCCCATGGGTGGTGCCATTGCTCCAGGTGGGGCAGCAGCTCCAGGGGCACCAGGGGCAGAGCCAGACTAAACACAACCGGAACAGGACCATAATTAATTTTCACTCAGAAATTGCTAGTAAATTTCACAAATACAAAGAAAACGGCAAGTACAATGAAAAAAAATTTGAAGCAATTTTCACAGAGAAATTGCAAGTAAATTTCACAAATATTTACAAAGAAACCGCAAGTAACATACTGAATTAAATGTAAAATTTTGAAGTAGAAACGCTGAAACTTTTTCAAAATTGTTTAAGAAAAAAGCAAGCGCTACCATCTGAGCGCCAGGTGTGCCCCAGCTAGTAGGGGCAACCTGAGGGGTCCAGTTAGCTCCTCCTGTCAGCTTCTTCTCATTCCACTGGTTGTCCCTGTACAAAACAAATAGCTGTCAGCCAACATAATGTGTGTAAATCATTCTTCTCGGTTCATAAATACAGCTCTAGGGCCACACAAAGTGAACATGATTAAAGAGTGCTCCAAGGGAGAGCGAATCAATCGAGCTGCCATAACAGTCCAAATGAATTGTCAATACGGGTCAGGTTGAGTAATTCATGTCCGTGAATAGACATTATGAATAAGTGACAAGATTAATAGGTGTCTGGAAACAACATGGACATGGAGATGCACTGCAACAGACACTGAACTTACTTCTTTTGGCTTCCCACCCCCAAGTCTACAAGAGAGGAAGAAAGAAGATAAGTTAAAGTCGGCAATGATGGTGTGTAAAACGACTCAGTCCATCATTACTCCATACGTACTTCCGACTAAATTAGCGAGTGAAGAGTCCAAGTCTCCTCCGATTGGTTTGATTGGTTGGGCAGCTGCTGCGGGTGCCATTGTTGGGGCCATTGCCGGTGCCATGGCCGAAGCCATCATCGGCCCAGCGGCGGGCACAATTCCAGGTGCCAACGGCGTGCTTGCTGCAGCCATGGGGGTCCCGCCTGTGCTCTGAGGAGTTATGGCTGGCATCAGAAGGTCTCCTAATCCATCAAACACTGGGGTTGGCACAGACAAAAGTGGGTTAATATAGCCAGCGTGGATTGAGATTATTTTAGCCTAGACTTGATTTGGATTTACTGTACAACCTGTCAGCAATCCCATAATACACTAAGTCGGATGATAACAAGAGTAAAACAAAATACAGAAACAATAAAATAAAATATAGATACACTACTGTTCAAATGTTGGGGTTGGTAAGATTTTTTAATGTTAAATTTAAATGTAATAATTTATTCCTGTGCTGGCAAAACTATATTTTCAGCAGCCATTACTCATTACATTTTCAGTGTCACATGATCCTTCAGAAATCATTCTAGTATGCTGATTTGATGCTCAAGAAACATCTCATATTATCAATGTCTCATATTATCAGTTGTGCTGGGTAATATTTTCGTGGAAACTGTCAAACCATTTTTTTTCAGGATTCTTATAGAATAGAATAGAATAGAATAGAATAGAATGTTGACAAAATGAATTTTCATATGAAATAAAAAAAAATGCAGCAATGTAAAAGTCTTTACTTTTGTTTCTGTTCAATTTAATGCATCCTTTCTAAATAAAAGTACTACTTTATTTTTGAAAAATATCATATTGACCCCAAACTTTTGAACGGCAGTGTATTAATATATAAAAATAAATATTTCAGACCCACACATTTATCAAAACATGAGGTATTCAAAACTGCATCCAGGAGTGTTTACTACATGCATTGGAAAGTTGCAAACTGGCAACACACATCAGCACATCTTCATAAACAGGATTTTCATTGCATTACAAAATGGTTGGACACATTCTGTCAGGCACCAAAGAAAATATCCTCACGAATAACCATTTGTACCGGATGAGGAGATGGGCTAAGATCCAACACCTCCCAGACACAAAACTTTTAACCCTAAAAGCAAAGGTTTAGGGTCTTCAAAAATTTTAAAGGTGCACCAAGTATTTTTTTCAGCTTAAAATGCAAGTTTTACATTTAAAGAAATTAAGAAAAAAAAATTTTTTTCCAAATGTTTAAAAACGCACACCCTAGAAAACCATGAAAAATTCACAAAACTTTCATAAAGTATCTAAATGCTAGAATATTGGAAAAGTTTAACGTTCTCGTCATTTAGCATACGAGTGTTATTTACATCAACATAAATTACATAATTTAACATTTGTTAATCAAATGAACTAAAATGAATCAATATAACATGATGAAACATTAACAAAAATGTAAAAGGAGTTTTCTTCAAAATACAAAAACTATGACTAGAACAAATGTGTGTAAAAAAAGCACTTACTGTCAAATAGACCTATATTATGGCACTAGTATCCAACAGTTGTCAGTATAAAGTCCAAAACCACTGTCAAAGTACCTAGTGCACCTTTTATGAAAAACTATTCTGGTACCATCAACATTAAGGCAGGCAATTCATTCGAATGCAGTAATGCACAAGATCTGTAATGTGGGCAAGCAGGGAAAAACCGCACAGAGAGGTTAAAGGGTAAAGGTGTGCACTGAAATAACAAACAGCGCTAGAACATTCACACCTTCCAAACTCTTCGGTGTGATCAGGTAAAACCATACATGCCGCAAAGCCTCTTGCCAACTCACCAATGGCACAGCAGGAGCAAGCAATAAGCCAGATCAGTGTGCAAGGAGAGAGTTATCAGAAACAATGCGTAGAGAGATGACAGAAGAATGGGACAGATGATAAAATCAAGAAAGGCAGTATTACAGTAAGAGAGCAAGAATGGACAGAACACAAAATGAAAAGAAAAAGGAGAAAAAGCACAGGGAAAATGCATTTTATAAGCGCTGCCACATCCTCTCTGTATTATTTAAGAAGGTCAGCAGATACAGAAGTGCTCATGCAAGGCACAAGTGTGCTGAGAAGCAAGCAAGCCTGAAAGATGCCTCGCTGTGTTCAAGAGAATCTAAAAACTGTTTTGCAAAATAGGTAAGTATTCATGTTTAATAAGAGTATAATTATCTGTTTAAAACACCTAGCTTGATTTCTCACCTGATGCATCAAAGCCACCAGAGGGCGCTGCGGTGGCAGGGGCGCTGTCTGCAGATACCAGCACAGAGCCAAAGGCATCAAAAGCTGATTCCAGCAGGTCGGCTGGGGCGGAGGATGGCACTGGTGCTGGGGTTGGTGTAACCGTGGGGGCGACCGGTGAAATCAACCCTGCAGACATTAACAGATAAGATGCCAAATCCATCACAAAACCTCAGCACACCTTCAGATTCTTAACACTTCTTAAATATCTAAACAGCTCATTAAGGTCCAGCATAAGAGCAATACCAAAACATCGCGTTTCTGAACTAAATGACTGTTTAAACGTACATAAACAGTTTAAGTATTCTAGCTAAGGGTATCAACTGATTTAACTTATTTAATAAACAGTGGACTAAGATCTCTGCTGAGAAGCTGTGTTATTTTAGTATTATTTATATAGTATTATAGCTTTTATTAATATTTTAAATGAGCTTTTATTTATTTATTTTTTATTTTTTGCTTATGCTTTAGTAATTTTGTTTTTTCATGTTTATCATTTTTTAAAAGTATTTCTATATAGCTTTAATTGTTTTTAATTCCATTTTTTAGTAGTACCTTAACTTCAAACTTATTTATTTTTTAAAGTTTTTCATCTAATATTTTTTTTTTTCTAGTATTTTATCTTTATTTCAATTACTAAAAATTATTTTTAATGTTTTTAATTATTTTTAAAAATGAAGTATTATTAACTATGTTTATCTAACAATAACAACATAATTCTTCTAATTTAATAAAAAAATTCTAAATACAAAGAAGCAAAACAATTTGGGTCGAAAGTTTAACTGAAAAATGAGCATTAATTTAAATGTTTCCTATTTTTAGTATACATGTATCTCCTAGTTTTATTTTATAAAATAATATATATTTATATAATAATAATAATTATTATTATTATTATTAGGCAAAATTATACATTTAACAACAAAACATCAATAATTATAAGTAATAGTAATTATTACTTTTTTATTATTGATATAAGGTGATTCATTTAATTATTCATTACTATTATTTCTTTGTTTGTTTCTTTATAAGGCATTAACTATTACATAAATAGAAGAGCTCTTCATCAGCGCCACGTCTAACTTCCAATTTCATCATTAACAAAAAAGAGTGTTTTCCTCATCAGGATATGTGACCCATACCTCCAAGCAGGTCACCTGATGGTGCTCCAGGAGCAGTGGACTGGGTCTCCCCAGTACTGTCACCAAATGTGTCTGTTCCAGAGACAGACGTCCCACAACGCAGCATGAAGGAGTAGAAGCATTAGTCAGCCTTAAAGCTGCATACACACTGAGAGAGGGGCAGATGGAGAGAGTGAGCCGAGATCATACAACAGGCAACACACTCCCACATCGCAACAAACACTGACACGTGGATATGCGATCTGTGTATCTTCCCACACTTACAATGTACACATGACAGCACAGCATGCATATAGACTAAACTCAAACACACACCAAACAAATATCTCTCTTCCCCACTTCATTATCATCTGTTCACTTACAGACAAAACAACTGCAGAAACTAGCCACTACAAATGAAAAACTGGGTTTTGAAACAGCTGGTGTATACTTACCAGTTCATAAATTTAAATGTCTACGCTAAGAAAATGAACTTGAACAAGGTCAGCATAAACGAACAAGCTCATCAAGCTCAAATGTCGTGCAGTCAGATGCAAAAACCTGATTATAACTCATGGGTGACACCACAGTGGAAACCCTGGAATATGACAACCTCTATATTGGTCTTTTGGATTGGCGTTTTGTATGAGTGAGTTTAGACACACCAAGGAGGTCCAGCACAGGTCCAGGTTCGGCTTTAGGAGGAGAGACAGGAGCAGCTGGAGCAGCAGGTGTAGGAGCCACTGGAGCAACAGCTGGAGCAACAAATGAGTCTAAATGAAAGAGAGAATATGGGATGCATTGGAGGAACATAACCTAAAATACAATACAATGCTAAATAATTAAAGGAATCGTTCACTCAAACATGCATAACTATCTGTCTTCTGCATGAATGGCAAATGGAAGAGAAAACACCATAAAACTATCATAAAAGTGACTCATGTAACTCATTAACTATATTTCAAGTCTTTGGAAGTCATTTAATAGCTTTGTGTGAGAAAAAGATTGAAATTTAAGTTTTTAAATTTTAAATTTTCTTTTACCCGCTGTGATCAAATCATTGACTCAGCAAGCTGAATTTGATCAAATGACTCACTGAAAAGACTCAAAAGAAAAGTTCGACTTGTTTACGAAGAGGACAAAGTTTCAGAAATTTCATGTTTTTTAAACAACATGAAAGTAAATGCCAAAATGTTCATATTTTTGACAACTATTCCTTAAAGTATCATGATAATAATAATTCATAGTACATACCGTGCCATATATAAACAGATTTAATGGTATTATTCAATACTTCAATTTCAAATGTTGTAATTAAATACAAATATTCATTACAGATTAAATTATTAGCATAACAATCTAGATTAACAGCTGAACTGAAAAATGAACAAAAATGAAATTAAGAGAAAAAAACTATTATTATTATTATTATTATTATTATTGGATGATCTGATATATTTAGTATTAATAATAATAATGTGATTAATTATTAACATGATTTAGTTATTCATTATTAATGATAATACAATAATTCATGGTAAAAGACAAAACATGCTACGTTTAGAGAGACAAGCAAACTCACCAGACAAGAGGTCACCAGTCACACTGGGCTCAGGCAAAGGTGAGGGCCCGCGTGAGACAGCGGGAAGATCTTTCAGACCAAAGCAAAGCAGGAAGAGGCAGTGGAGGAGGAAACGTAAGAGAAGAGAAATCAATAAGAAGCACAAGCACAGAAAGAACACACAGTCGTGCTTTTGAGGGCGCAAACATGCACAAGTCCACGTTCCACTATGAGGACAAACCAAGACGGAGTGGGTCAAAAAACAGATGAGAAAGAAGAAAAATGAGACTAGAAAAGACAAAACGTTCAACAGAACTACGGGAATCAACTCTTGTACCTGCACCAAAAAGGTCTACACTAGGAGTGGTTGCTTTGGGCTCTGAGGAGGAGCTTTGCTCAGGCATAGAATCAAACATATCTATAAACAAGGACACACATATGCATTACGCTTTCAGTCAGTGCATGACAAGACAGCTTTAAGTGAGAGAGAAAGGAAACACCATTTAGACATTAAAACATTTTGTTTTGCTTGCTTTTTTCCATAATCACTCTGAAACAAAGAGCACTAGAGACTACTCAGTCAAGTCTACAAATGTCAATGCAAACCACAGCATTCAGATTTGGTCAAAAACACCAGAAAATGATTGCAGGACAAATGTGGTCACTGCAAATCCTGGATTTTGACAGCTTGCAGTGCAATTTTAGAGGCCAAATGTGAATCAGTGACATTGACCACCCCTCTTTATAATTATAGCAATTATTTTACAATATTTTAAACATTTACAATACCATTCAAAATTTTGGGTATATACAGTCAAACCAAAAATTATTCAGACACCAGATATAATTTTTTATATTTTTTTACTAGTGGGTGCAGGACACTATAGTTCATTTATGTAAGTGAGGATAGCAAAATGAAGTAAACTGTGACATATTATACCCAAAAATTCTTCATGGAGAGGACTACCAGTAAAACTGATAAAAATTTGAGACCAAAAATGTGATTTGACACTTTGACCTGACCATGTTTTGTTACATACCCTTCTATCAAAGTTATCTGACATTATCAAGATGAATTTGTTGACACAGTTTAACTCTTGAGTTCTTATCATATTTTATTACCATTTTCAAAACTATAGCGAATAAAGTGTGATAATGTGAGAAATGTTGAAGGTGTCTGAATAAATTTTGGTTTGACATAAATATATATATATACTGTGTGTATATATATATATATATATATATATATATATATATATATATATATATATAGTCTATTATGCTCACCAAGGCTGCATTGATTTGATCAAAAACACAGTAAAAACAGTAAATGTGTGAAATATTATTACAATTTAAAAGACAGTTTTCTATTTTAATATATTTTAAAATGTCATTTATTCCTGTGACGTCAAATCTAAATTTTTTTGCAGTCATTACTTCAGTCTTCAGTGTCACATGATCCTTCAGAAATCATTTTAATATAATGATTTTAGTGCTCAAGAAACATTTCTTATTATCAATTTTGAAAACAGTCGCTTAATATTTTTGTGGAAACTGTGATACAGTTTTTTCAGGATCCTTTGATTAGTAGCATTTATTTGAAATACACATTTTTTTGCAACATTTTGCAACTTTACTGTCACTTTTGATCAATTTAATGCTTTCTTGAAAGTATTAATTTCTTTAAAATATTTTTGAACGGTAGTGTACAATTATATTTACAATTACAGTAATATATATATATATATATATATATATATATATATATATATATATATATGTATATATAATTTAAAAAAAAACAATTTTTAGATATATTTCTTCTTTCGATAACGTCAAGAATATTCTTCAGCACTGAAAAGGTGGTTAAGGCCATGATTCACAAACCAGAATGACCAAAACATAAAATATAAATCTAAATGAGAGAAATCAAACAAAAGAGAACCTTAATAATGTTGGGGAACTAGCTTACCAAGTTAATATCGTCATAATGCAAAGTAAAGCAAGACAGAGGCAGAATTCCAGCAGAGACATTACCACTAAAGAGGTCTAGTGTCGGCAGGGCCGCAGACTCAGTTGTAGCGGATGTGGTGGTGGTAGTGGTGGCAGTGGTGGTGGCAGTAGCGGTGGGAGGAGAAGGGGTAGCTGGGGCCGCTGTTGGCGAGATGCTCGGCTCGGCACTGGTAGGAGACGCTGTGGCAGCGACACTCTCTACCGGCTTCATGGCAAAGAGGTCCAGCTCTGGGGCAATGCTTGCACTCCCCTCGGATGGAGCCCAAGGGTCTTTATTGGGAAGGGTTGGGGAGTGAAAATGGAATGGGGAAGGTTTGTTTAATAACAAACACTGCAAAAAAAGAAACACACTGAAAGCTCATAACTTCAGAAACACTGAAGTCACGGAGAGAGGAGATGGATTTTACCTTCAAAAGCACACTTTAAGACACCTTTAACCTTAGTACTGCAACCACCATTAAAAAAACCTATAAATAAACATCTTAGAAAAAAGCAATGTAGTTTTTATTCTGTTTTGTATAATTATACATACCTTAGGTTGCTTGCTGTCTATAGAGATACCATTAGTCATAAAACAAGGAAAAACAGTCTGGATGCCATAGGTTGCAGATTTTTAAATCCTAGCAGTAATGTGGAAGCAGAGCTAAGTTAATGTTACAATAAAAGCATATATAGAGGTAAATGTAACTCTTTTCATGTTCTATGACACAGTAGCTGCATTATGTAAATGCAACCACCAAGCTTCTGCTCTTCAGACTTCATGAAAATAAAAGTTAAGGTTGTTAGAATGAATCACTGATACTGAAAATATACGCTGGAAGGGAAATTAAAAGATTAATGTGTGCAGCTGAATTATTAGTAGGGTTAACATCGCAGAAAGTAAAGGCAAAAATCATTTTCTTGAAAGTATTCTGTCCTGTTTTCAAGTAAAGTATCTAAACATCCTTAAAATAAATTTAAAATAATAATAATAAACTTGAGAAGCAACTCAGCATACATCTTCAGAAAATGTGTCTTGAATTTAATTTTTATTTTTTTGTTCAAATCTAATCGAATTGGAGTTTTATGCTTAAAACCAAAAGATAAAAACTACACACTACAAGGTAAGAAAAATAAACAAGATATTAGACTTCAGATGCAAAAACCACTGTTGCAAAAAACAGTCCATCTGAGATTTTTCTGCAAATTTTTTTTCTTTTAAATGAGCATTTTTATCAGGCTCCTATGTTTAGGTTCAGTAATTTCACTTTAATGGCAAAGAAAAGGTTATTAATCATTGAATGCCTTATTTTCAAAAATGACCAATGTTATTTTCATAGGAGCCTGATAAAAATGCTCATTTAAAAGAAAAAATCTCAGACAGACTTAGAGGGGGTTTTTTTGCATCTGAAGTCTTCATATATTCTCTGACAAGTCATATAATCAACATTGTTGCTTTTAATGTTTTAAGGATGTATACATATTTTTCATGTAAAACAAGACAAAAACAGTGAATAAAAATGATTTTTGCACTGTAAGGAGAGAAATTATCAATTGTGCTTGTAGAGAACAGTGTTATGTGCTAAGGCAGCTCATGGATAAAATGACTTTGCAGTAACGTGTGGGCAAAAGCAGGATTTAATAACACAAGCAATGCAAACAAAATTGCATGCGCTCTCGCTCACACACACACACACACAAATTGCTGACCATAGGGATAGTTGGATTTCATGTTTCCATTCAAGCACGCACCCATACATGCAAACCTTTCATATCCATCCATAAATACACAGGCACACACAAATAAAAAGCAGGGTGGATCTTGTGTACGGATGAGCACCCACCAGATCCGGCACATGCATCGGCAGCAGCTGCTGGGGCCACTCCCTCGCTCGGACCATCGCCTGGGGAGGGCGCAAACGCGTCTGGGCAGAACCAGACCAACAAAACCCAACAGAGAAAAAGAAACGAGGATGAAGAGGTGATAGAGAGAGAAAGATTTCAATGTCAGTGATTACAAGTGAACAGAAACACTCTATACGACCCAAATGGCGGTAAAATGTACCAGTGTGGGCTGTATACAGCTGAATTCAGTGTGTCCACACACACACACACACACACACATACACACACACACACAAATACACACACTGAGGGAAATGAGTCAGGCTGCATGAAACATCCTGTCAAGGCCGTCAGGACCAACAAGTGAGTAAAAGAAAGTGTTTGGCTTTGACAGCATTGTTTCTGTTAGCTAAAGCCGCAGCAGTGATGAACATTGTGGCATATAATATTACAAACCCCAAGGAGACCTGCACATCCAGGTATGAATTAATTCATTTATTAGCTAAGAGAGAAAAAAAAACAGCTTGGGGTTGTTTAACTGCTGGTTGATTTAATTAGAGGAATATTAAATCAACAGACTGCATAGCTTAGTACGAAATGAGCCAACGCCTATAAAACAGAATTATTCTGCATTTGAAAGAAATGCATTAATTCCGCATAATACTTCTGCATGTACTTTAGTGCCTTTAGTTTCACATTCAAGTGTCAAGGTTAAAAATGACAGATTTGAATGGAAAATGTGGATGATTTATTCCAACCTGGTCTCATGACGAAAATGTACCTCTGGGAACTTATTCGCGAGACACGACATACGTACCGCCATGAACATTTCGTGACATATTCAATGTGAAATGTCCACTGGCTGGCGCTAAAAGAGTGTTTGTTTTTTTTTCCAGAACAGATGAACGTACATATGGTATGTTTTATGTGACATTGCTTTTGTAGGTGTCACCGCAGTTCTGACTTGAAATGTCCATTGAGTGGCGCATTAAGTCTAATGCTCCGTGATTTTAAAATAACATACCATCTGCACTACACCTAAACCTACCTGATAGTACGAACAAAAGCGAATGTGACGTAAAAATGCAATTGCAAGCATGCCGTTTTATCTTGTTTTTTTATCTCTCATCTTTCAGCTCTTTCATTGCAAGTCATATTTTCTGACGGGATTCGTACCCAAGGATTCCGCAACTTAAGTCCAATTTTGTGCAGTATGAGCTACCGTGCAAGCTTGTTATGTCCGGAAAGTGAAACATATGGAGCTGTAATCATAACTGTGTATGAAAACGATTACAAGTGCTCGCTGTTTTACTGCCTCTAGAATTCATTTCTGTTGGAAACTGCAGGGATATGTACTTATTGGTAAGTATTTCGCGTCTTGCGAAAAAGTTCCCAGAGGTACGTTTTCATCATGAGACCAGGTAGATTTATTCTGTGATCTGTGTCTGTACTGTTGTGTGAACTGATTATTGTATAGACATTACCAGCAGAGTTACTATAATTATTATAGTTAACTAAAACTAAAAAGAAGCAGAAATTGTTACTTAAAATAAAATATATAACATATTAAATATTATACATTATATTTAATATTTTTATATATTATATGTACATAATATATAAATATTATATATTATATTTATTTATATAAAATATATATATATATATATATATATATATATGTTACTTCAAATAAAATATATAAAAAATGTTTAACTTATTTTATTTTCAGCATTTCTTATTTTCATGTAGTTTAACTTCATGTACTAAAATAAATAAAACTAAAATTGATATTTAAATTAGTAAAAAAAAAACTATATAGACATTTTATAAAAAAAATTGGAATGGAAATTTGAAAAGATTAAAAAAAAATCAAAATATTAATAAAAATTATAACAGTATCTCATTTTAAATTAAATTAAAAAATCCATTTAACATTTTAATTCCATAATCAATGTATAATTGATTGGTTTTCTCCAAACAAAACATAAATGTTTCCTGGCAATGAACTGGCCTGGGTTTAAACATTTAAAAGGCATCAAATCTGAAAGAACTGCTTGCCGATGACCTTGTATAATCAAGGCTGAAATGTCTGCTGTAGTTGCTGTAATTACTGAAAAACATCCATGCTAGCAAGCTAATCTCAAGTGAGCTAATCCTTAGATTTATTAGTAGTTTGCATCATAAAAAATGAATCAATTCAGCTGTATAAATGGATTAATAATGTGTCTGTTCTTTTCTCTTTTGGGTTAAACCTTTCTTCTTGTACTTTCTGCTTGTATAATGGTCTATTGAAATAATTAGCTTCTACCTACATGATAGTGACTTCAGGTTACATATTGGAAAAGCCATGAAAGAAAGGGTCATTTAAGCTTGCCAATATGGTAAAAGCGTGTTTACTTAAATATCAAATCGACAAGTTACTATATCCTGATGAAATACCATAATGAAATACCATGTGAAATAAGTGACTTCAAATAGTACCAGTCTCAATCCATGTACACAAACCGAACAAACTGACTGCTAAACAGCCCATGAACTCCCATTCTTCCCTGATAGCCTGGAGATGACCTGACTGACCTCCAAACAGATCCATGTCTGAGATGGTGGCAGCGGGGGCAGGCACTGGCAGCGAGGCAGCGGCCGGGGCAGTGATGGCGTCAGCTGCTGATTCAGTAGCAGAGGTTGCGGCAGAGGGAACTGCGGAGGCAGAGTCAGCCTCAGAGAGGGGCGTTTCAGAGCTAGCGGCAGCAGTGGCAGGAGCAGCCAGAGAGTCTGGAACCCCGCCACAGCCAAGCCACAACCAAACCACAGCGTTCAGAAAGACAGAGGAGGAGGAGAGAGAGAGACAAGGAAGGGATGTAGACAGGATGAAAGAAAGCTCAGAGATTTTCATGGAGAGATTTTAGCAAAATGAATTCATAAAGCTACAGCTGGATCAGAGTGAAGATTCGGACAGTGAAAAGTTCCCTGTAGACAAGATGCAAGAGTGTCATGCCCATTCAAATTCTGAAATGATTTTCAAAAAAAAAAAAAAAAAAAGCTTTTATGATAAAACAAATTGTAAATTAAATAAAAAATTAAATAAAAAATAAATTAATTTAAATTAAAAATAAAATAAAATAAAATAAAATAAAATAAAATAAAATAATGAATATGTTGATTTTTGCAGGTTAAAATTGTTTTGGCCAGAACCTGGATGTATTTGCAACCTGAAAGTTATATTTACTCACCCTCACCAAGCAGATCTGAAACCAAAGCCGAAAAAGAGAAGCGAGTAAGAAAGGAAGAAGAGCATGTTAGATGAAAACAGATGTTTGATCTGTTCCTGGATCAGCTGATTGTACAGTACTTGGAGAATTTTTCTTTCTAAAGAAACTACAGCTTACAACTGGGACTTGACAAGCTTGGGCAGAAAAGCAGAGGGAAGGAACATTTCCCATTAGTCTGTCATTATAACTCATTAGAGTGCCCACTCAATATATATTCCCCTAATTGGCCTAATTTGGGAAGAAAATGGTTCCTGCAGTTTAGCTCAATGAACTAACTAGTATATAATAGTGATATGAATCATAAACACACAGATAACAATCTAAACCTCCAGTTTTTAGTCTCTATAACAACAAACACTGGGATTTCTTGAACACTTTTAACCTCAGACGTAATCATTTGAGTTAACCTGACAAAACAGTATTAAAGAATGTAACAAAACGACCCAACAACACTCTACAACACAAACTAAATGACACCAGCTCACCTCCCCATGATGCTGTGGGAGCCGCTGAAGCCCCTGCAGTTGGAGCCAACAGATCAAAATCCACAAGATCATTAAAGCCGCTGCTGTAGAGAGAAAAAGACAAGAGACGAGAGAGAGTGATGCATCTGCAGTAAGGACATTTCAAACATGTTTGTGCTTAATCTATGACGAGATATTTTTATATTTTTTTTTAACTTACTTGATGATGGTTGTAGCTGGTGCTGCTTTTGCAGGCTCTGCTGTGGCGGTCTCAGTAACCACAGCTGCTGCAGCGGTGGGCTCTGCGCTTTTTGCAGGGGTTCCAGCAGGTGTTCCATTATTTGTTGGAGAGCCCTTCTATATGTGTCACGTTGGGTTTACCATATATTACATTTAATACACAATAACATGTATAATGTCTTATAATGCTGTATAATATTATGCAGAATAATATAAGCTACTATTCAAAAGTTGGAGGTCAGTAAGATTTTTGTTTGAAATAAATTAATATTTTTATTCAGCAAGGATGCATTAAAGCAATCAAAAGTGACAGTATATTTAGAATATAAACATAATTAAACTAAAAAAAAAAAAAAAGTAGTTTGATTCATTACTCACCTTAGTCGGTGACCTAGTGGTGGAAAATGTAAAGAATATAAGAATGGCTTTTAAAACAACTTTTACAAAACATCATACTGAAAAGGTTAATGATGGAATTATAATAATTCATGACATGAAGAATCATTTTCAAACAGCAGGCAGGTCAACAAGGCAATATTATTGAAAATAAAATATTTTATTACACTGCTACTTTTTTAAAAAAATTGTAGAAAATATAAACAATTCCAAAATATATAAACAATTCCCCTCCCTCCAGGCATGCATTGGGGAATATGGAGTATTCAGTTACAATACAAATATGCACATGACACTGAAATTCATATTGAGAAATCAATCAATTCTGGCCTGGCACTGTTAGTATGTTAAGTTCAGTCTGGTTCAGCTTGTACAGAGTGAACTTAATTATAAAGCTAGACCAAAACTAATTCATTCTATAGAAAGAGGGAACTTCAGCATTTTAAAATGCTGAAACTTAAAATTAAAGTTCAACCATCAGTCTATAGAACGTTGAACACCACAATGACGACAACATCACCATTACAGTACGAAAATATAATCATTTCTACATACAAGTTAATTCTGTAGAAATACTTACTCATCACTGTTAACACAAGGAAAGGAGGGACAATATTACTTTTTGTAATAAAAATAGTTATTTTATTAGCAGTAAAAAGGTTTCATTTATTTAAGATTAAGCAGAGACTCTCATTTATTTTATTACGTCATGTTACTCAAAAGAATTCAAGCACTTACACTTTCTTCCCCTCAAGCGTGTTGAGATGTGTCTCCAGAGATTCCAGAAGACTCTCAGGGGCCTACAAAGGCACAAAAAAATGCATTGTTAAAAGTGACCTACCACTAAGGACACAATGTTTGAGATTGCAAAAACAAAGTCAAGCTGCTAACACTAAATGAAGACAAGTAGAGGACAAAATCTACTAGAAAATTACTATAACACTTTTTAAGTAAGACAATAAATGCATACAAGCAAAAGATTTATAGACTTTTTAAAATAAGGTTTACATTGGTTCAAATGCAGAGCACAATGCTTTAATTCACAGCCCCAGTGGGGCCCACAATGCACTGCAGCATGCTCACTCATGCATTCAGGCACAACAGAAAGATTCAGACCACATTATTTGTTAGACATGCCACATAATCACAGGTGGGTGTATCTCATGGGTAAAAATGTCATGCAGTTACAGCTAAATAGACCAAACAAATCACATAAATTAAAATAATATATAAAAACTGGACTATTTTTGTGGTTAATTCATAAATAACAGCTAAACAAAAGCCTCTGGCCTAGGGCAATATGATATGATGAGCCATAATACCACAGAGCATTTATTGATTGTCTAGGGCTATGTTCACACTGTCAGTTTTTGGGATTGACTGCATTTTCTTGACAGGTGTGAGTCTTGAAATGTCCTGTTCACACAGTAACTTACAGTACCGTTTCAAATGCTGTCTGTATGAACGAGCAAAGGGAGTCAAGCCCGTATTCCTTAAAAGTAACCATAGCAACAGTGACCAAAGTAAAATCAAAGATGGCGACGTCCATAAAACTGAAAGTCTCATATCACTTTCTGACACGACAAGAGTCGCGCGCAGCTGAACCGCGGCTTGTGTACTGCAATACAGACGAGTATCGTCATTTCTGTCGTATTTCCCAGCGTTCTCCTTCAAACACTGTGTGCCATTCCCACATAAAAAAAAATACTATAGTAATTTATAGTAAATACTATATAGTTTTTGAACCATACTATAAGTGTATTATACTGTATATATTATAGTATTTACAACACTTTGTTAATGAATGCTACAGCATACTGTAGTATTAACTATAATGAACTGATAACTGTAATAAATACTTACTTTAAAACTAAATACTTTAGTTTTTACTACAGTAAACTGTAGTGTATTGTAGTATAATATACCCTATAGTTGTAGAAAACTTAGTACAGTATTGGGTAAAGTAATTTGTTTATATAATATATATTACTATAGTTGTTATATTACCACAGCAACTATAGAATTATCACAACAGATTAATTCAAATACTTTACTATAGTATGGTTCAAAAACACTATAGTATTTACTATAAATTACAGCATTTTTTCATGTGCTGCGATGCGACCGTGTCCCTCCCCTCTGTCCCACACATATATAACATGCTGTATATAGGTAGTTTACATGATAAAAGTAATCTTAAAGTTAACAAATGCCTCTAGTTTTATTAAGTTAACCGACCTTTTAAGTTTGGGCAAAAACTCATGGACATGATGTGTTCTTGTGCATTTTATTTTTCCATATGGTGATTGTGAAACACGTAACACCTCCCTTACATGAATTTACGGTGCTGAAAATTTACGGGTGTGAGTGCGGTTACAGAATGTGGTTGTCACGCCCGAAAATAACCGTACTGTGTGTGAACGTAACTGTATTAAGGACTCATACAGGACTGACAACCGTATTCTGCTGCTGTGTGAACGTGGCCTAGGTCTAGTCAAAATACGCACATCTAACATACATGATATGATATCTGATGCCACAAAACCTTCACAATTCTGAAATTCATCTTGAAAATGAAATACATTTGATCTGGTCTGTAATAATATCATTATTAACATCATAAAATCAACTACTGTAGGCTACCTATCATGTACAGATAGAGTGGAGTGCCCCGCTGTGTGTCAGTGGCTGTTACTGGCAGAGTAATTAAAGTTTTTGGTTTCCCTGCTGTATGTCTGTATTTAGCAAAATGCTTGCTAAACTACAGAAGAGTGAATTTGAGAAGCATTACAGACAGTCTGTCCTTAATAATAATTTGAACTAAACACTTAATGAACAGCGACCTCACCAATTTAGGCACAACATCGGTTACCTGACTGATTTACAGTGCTGCCATGGATAACAGTCAGTATTAGGAAATATACATCTGTTAGATGGCATGTTTGACCAATCAGAATAGAGTATTCCAAAGTATGATTAATATACATGATCTATTGCTGTTCATCAAAATAATGTATGATATTTCATACAGTAATACCGGCAGAGGCAGCTAAAGCCATCCTTCAGGGCAGCACTCTCAGACAATTATACTGGCACTCCAGCAGACAGATTAGAGATTTGAGAAGTGCCTCTGAGGACTAAGGATTGAGCTGAAGTGTTGGTCAAACCAATCCTCTAACCTCAGGCATACCCTCAATATCACTCACCCCCCTTTCCCATTCTCTGTCTTTCATACACACACAGTTACACACTGTCATACACATTTACAAAGGTATAATGAAGATTAATTTGCATACAATTAATCCATTAATTACCCTGTGCTCTGATAAAAGCGATCTTTAAACAGTGGGTTAAACACAAATGTGTGCGGTTAAGAACCTAGAAAGACTCTAGTACTGTGTCTCTTGGGCTCCTGTAAGAGTTCTTTTTTTGTTGTGACACAAATGCTTAACTGAAAAATGTATGAGTGTTAAAACATTTCCTTTGATTACTAATTGCAATGGGAGTGGGAAGGGTTACATCAAGTTTAATGAAGAAGATCAGGCTTTTCTCTGATATTTCTTCACATTAATAGTGCAAAAAACAAATTTCTGTTTGGTTATGTAGATTGTGATTGCATGCACAACTGATCATGTAAGAAGCTATGATCCATCAAACTTTGCAAAATGCAGCTATCAAATGTTTCCAAAACAAATAGGGGCTAAGGGAATATCTAAATTGTGTGTGAACATTATTATACCCTGTAAAAATTCATCAAGTTTCTTGAGCTACACAGCTGTGCATCCCAGGCCAAAACCCAATTACAACCACTGCCAAATCCAGAACCCAGGCAGTCATGCAGGTCTCCCTCCAGCATGAACTCCGCCGTTGATCCAGAATATCTGAAGGCAACAATCCTGCCCTAACATTACGCACAGCATGCTTCAGAGCAAGCCTCTCCCATTTCTGCCAGCATGAAAAACCCTCCTAATCTCATAACAGAGCTTCCACAATCATAAAACCATTAGAACGTTCTGTTTTATGGAGTCTGATTAGTTTCACAGTGTTGCCATTTTCCATGAATATGGTGCAAAACAGGAAACTGAAAATATTCAAAAAAGTCTTTCAATAAATGGTAAGGTGGTTAATATTTTAGATTAAAAAAAAACATATGGATATTTTTAATTTCTAATAATTTTATCATTTAAATGTGTATTTCCTATCAAGTAAAAAATAATATTTGCTTGTTCTTTTGGGTAACAGTGTTGAAAGCAGAGGCAGTCAACACAACCACATTTGTAAAAATTTAAAAAATTCTGGAAAAATAAAAAGATTAAAAAAATTCAGCTGTAAGAAGGATTCAAAATATTGCTTCTTGGGCGTCAAATTTACAAAATTACATTTTTTTGTAATATGGTGAAAATAACGTTAAGTTTGTGCACAAAAAGCCAAAATTGCCAAAATCAAAGTAGCTCTTCCAAGTTAAAACATGCAATTTGTGCCTGTAATGCTTTAAAAAAAAGTCAAGGAACACCAAAGTGCTCCATATTCATGGGATGTGCCTGTTATTTTCATATTTTGCTCATTTAAAATCAAAGCACCACTCTTAAATGTCACTCAATTAAATACTCCATTAGAGAGAAATTTACTGCAATTCTCAAAATTGTCAGACGTTTTTAAATAGTTTCTATGCAAATTGTTTTATTCAGCATATTACAGGGGTCTTAATGATTATGGAAACTCTATTCTTGGCGATTCTTCAGCATTACTGGGATGCAAATGTGACTGCAGCTTGAGTTCTCGTCTCAGACAGCAAGCATTGCTGCTACTCCGATCCTTCAGTTGCATCCAAGTTCACTCTAAAATGAGATTTTGTGTGCAGTTTATTTGATGAGCGCTAACGAGGATTGACTTTTGCTCTCTCCTGAGCTGCAGGAATCTCCAAAGTGGAAAGCTCCACACGCTACTCACACTCTCAGCCTGTGTGATCAATCTGCACCGCTGAAATAAGAAGACAGGTACAGAATCTGTCAATCAGCCTGAGGGGACGGGACAGAATGGATCCATGGAAGACGTCCCATCTGACAAATGCCCCATCATGAGAGATAAATGACCTGGTATATGTAGCACATGGATGTCAGTGACTGGCCCAATGGCCAGGGAAAGGCAACAACCTTTCAACTGGCTAAAACAGCTGGGATTTGAGGGCTACGACACATGCAACACATATTAAAACAACACCACAACACAGACATGCACTGTTAGTACTGACGTGGAGAGTGTTGGCATCATGAGGAATGGAAAAAGGCGGAAAATGCTGTTTAAAAAGAGCCTTACCTGCGTAAGTTCGGGAATATCATTTTTGTCAATTCCCACTTGCTGTTGAGAGAAAAGGTAAGCATATATGACATAACCTTTGAACCACAAATGCAATTTTCAGTGAACATTTTATAATTAAAGCAAAGATATAAAACACATTGTTTACCTCAGCAATTTTGAGGAACTCTGAGACTCTGGTCATTCGTGTCAAGAATCTTTTATAGATTTCCAAGGCATCTTTGCATTGTCCTTTCTTCATCTGGAAAAATTTCTCTAAAAATGAACAAGGAAATAATAGTAAATTATATAGTTGTGCCAAATCGTGCAGATGTCAAACCACCATCTTTGAAATCTCAAAACATCCTTAAACTTCTTGAGACTTGCCTAAGAGATTAATGATGCCATCATTGTAGCAGGCATACAACTTGATCAGATCCTTGAAAAGCAACAGGAAGGCAGCATTGATCACCCCGTTGACAAGATCTTTTGGATGAACCTGAAACAACAAAGCAAGAGAATGAGAGACAAGTCAAAGAAGCTAATGTTCCTATGAGCTATAAATATATTTAATCACCAGCTGTCAAAATTAACTAGCTACCTTACAGCACAAAAGCAGATTCTATTATTTTTCAAATTCTGAAAACATCATTAAAATGTCAGTATGTGACATATTCGTGTCTTGCAAGAGTGTATCCTAACTAGGCATGATGTTAGTCAAGTCTGAACCCTGTGTAAAAGCATCAGGTGTTAATATAGCCTGTGATAGTGACAGGAAGCAGACTCACATCAAACTCCAGCAGAGCATCGATCTGACTCTGCAGCGTGGGCATGCCTTTCAAGAGCTTGTCTGTAGACATTGTTCTCATCACACCATCGGCACTGAGAAACACACAGAGTCACACATTCACATGACAATCATTTCAAATAATACATGTAAGTGAATGTAATCCAAAGAAGACTGTCAGGTATAATAACAATTCTTGGGACTTTAAATGTAATGATCATGTGTTCAGCATATAAACACATATACAAAGCTGAAATAAAATACTTTTGGGAATTTTACATCTCATGATATAAACTTTTAAATGTTAATTTGTTACACTGTAGCACCATTTAAAATGAGCTAGTGAAAATTGTGAAAAACCTTAATGAATAAAGTTCTTGAACATGTTTGATATTAACTACCTATATACTGTATAATAATATAGCATAAATAAATAATTCTGCCAAATATGACCAAAGAAAGGCCACCTTTAAGGAAACATGAAAATGAACTAAATACAGTATACCAGTTTTAAGGCTCATAAACACCAAGAATGAGAACTATAAAGATATTGAGAACCAATGAGAACTATAACAATAACTATATTAGCATCCATACCAATGCATTATAACATTATGTTTATTATAAGTGCATGATGCAGTTCTGTCATCTGCCACTTTAAATGCTTGAGCTCTTTAAAGCAGATTCTGATTGGCTCTTTTATCGTTATCAGCACATTCTGAAAGTAATTCCAACGACATCATTCCACTGTGCCGTGATCATTATAGTTGCGGTGTGGACTCTGTTTGAGCTGTCAGCCATAAACTGTCATATTTAGGGCGTCTAAGCAAGCTAAATCAGCCAATTTATGTGCTGTACCTCCTTCATTGGGCCTGCAATGAGACCTTGGTCGCCAACACACAGTAGGCAGCCTGTGAGTAATGCCCTATTTTATTTAACAAAGGTCTTGCACACAGTAGTACCAAGGGAGCAGGAAACTTGGTGAATATAACTGCTTTTCTATAGCAGCAACACAAGGCTCTTTTCAGGGACTAGAGCTTGTCCTTGATTTCCCAGTATCCCACTCAAATCTGTTATTACTCAGTAGCGTTCCAATGCACTAGGCACACTTGCTAACTCAGGGTACAGCCATGTAGCAGAGGACTCACTTACCCTTTCTTCACTCGGCCAAAGTCGAAAGCCATCTGTCTGTAGGCAAACGCTTTCTCGTTCAGATACCTGCTGTAGCGTCTGATAAATGTTGACATGTCGTAACCTGAAAGTGCAAGCATTTATAAAAACAACAGACTGATAATATTTTACTTCATAGACAAATTCAAATGGGCATGACAACAAAGTTGACAAAATAAGAATTCTCAGCGGCTAATTTAAGAACAGTGCAATTAATTATAGCTCGCATAACTTTTCATAGTGATTTAATGTCAAACAAGAAGACTTTGATCAGCAATTGCACTGACTGCATGAACTAATACTTACCATGAGAGCCAGTTTTGTCCAAAAAATTACTAAGATTGAATAGGGTGTTCCTGGAGGCCAGGTACTGGATGAACCTCTGAAGAAAAAAAGGTAATTAATTATAATTTGGAAAAATTCAGATGCAAGGCTGTTTTTCACAACACAAAAGACTACAATTTCAGTACTGCCCTTAATAAATAAATACATAAATATAAAATAATAAATTAAAAAAAAATGTCCAACAGCAACTGACAGAGATAATAAGAAATGCATAAGAAATGCAGAACTGTATATGAAAAACTGCAGTTCAGTGAAGAAAAAATCATTTCTGCAAACCCGATATCACCATCTAATGACTAATCACTCAGAACTCACATTAAAGCTCTGAGTGGGAGTGAATGCAAATATGGAAATAATAGCAGAGGTTTTATCAAGAAAAACCAGAACACTCACTGTATAGAAGCAGTGAATAGAGCCTGAATTTGCAAACAAATTTATGCAGTTTAACACATTTAATGAAAAATTGTAGGCAAACAAGACAAGGGAAAACAGAATTGAGCAACGAAAAGGAAATGTACTGTTAATAGTGACTAAAAATAATTGGACAGACCATGCTGTAATGTATGTTGTCTTGTTTTCCGGTAAAAATCTCTCAAATCTTTAAAACGTTAAATTTACTTGAGAAGCAAAACTGCTAAAGATAAAACATTTCAGAGAATGTGTTGAAATTGTTTTTGTTTTTTTCTTAGCCTTTTGTCAATTTTAGTCTTTTTTATATAAATGATGTTAGATTTATGCTTAAAACAAGGGAAAACTGTCAAAGAGGTAAGCTTATAGAAAAATAAGCTCAATTTTAAAGAAAGCCTTATTATGTTAAGCAATTTGTTTCATGATTAGATGTTTTCCTTGAAAATGAGACAAAAAACACTGATGAAAGAAACTGATTTATTGCATTTTTGGTTCATGAATTCTAGAAAAAAATATTAAGGTATATTAATTTATTTACTTGTGAATGATCTTTTCAAAGTGTGTTTTGCAAACCTATCCCAGCATTACATCATCTCTGCTGTCCCTTTTCAGTTCTGCCTTTCAGAGTTTAACTGATGTGTCAGCTGATCAATACAGAGGCTTGTGGGGAGATGAAGCTATGTATAATGTACCTAACACTTTTAATCATCTAAGTCAGACTACTAACCATTTCAAATATCCATATATCAGGGTAAATACTTCCCTTGTGTATGTAACCTGTAGAAACACATAGCCTGATGTTACAGAACATATATCCTCAAGACTTTTTCCTCCAGAGTGAGAGTATAACAGTCTGATCACTGCCTGTCTGACTATCAAGCTACACCTCTGTCTCTCCTCATTTCATATCCACAATAACGAATTAAACATTAGGGGGAGGATTATCAAGCAGCACTTCTGTCCCCTCAGACAAAGCAGTCTGGCAGGTCACATTCATAACTGAATAGCTCTCTTTAATTAGAATACAGTGAGCTCATCTACTATATATTATTGTTATGACATTTTCCCTCATTGCACATTCAGCTGAATGGAAGGCAATGCTTTTAGAAGTAATCGACACTCTGTATTTTACATAATATCACATGCATAAGAGGGACCATCACTTTTACCCATGGATGATTTTATGGACCCCTCTTACTCAAAACGAAACATCACAAGATGAATAAATCAGTCTCTTTCTGTTTAAATGCTAACCTACTGATTAATTTGTAAGTCAATTAATCAATAGATTAGCATTGGTGATATAAAATCCTAGAATGACAGTTGGATGAAATACTTCACGGGTCAATTTAATCATTTTGAAGGAAATTAATGCTTTTATTCAGCACAGACGTAATAAACTGATCCAAAGTGACAGTAAAGACTTCTACATTGTTAAAAAGATTTCCATTTCAAATAAATGTGATAGTTTTGAACTCAAAGAATCCTGAAAAAAACAATGATAATAATTTTCTTGAGCACCAAATCAGCATATCAGAATGATTTCTGAAGGATCATATGACACTGATGACTGGAGTAATGGCTGCTGAAAATTCAGATTAGCCATCATATAAATAATTATCATTTTAAATATATATATATATATATATAAAAAAGACAACTTTTTAAAAATTGTAATAATATATCACAATATTACGGTTTTTACTGAATTCTTGATCAAATAAATGCAGCCTTGATAAGCATAAGAGACTTCATCAAAAACATTAAAAAAACTTGAATGGTAGTTTATATAAAATATGAGGTTGTTCAATTAGTTGTGCAAGAATTAATATTCACTAGCAAGACCTTTGCCATTCCATGTCACAACTAGAATGCCCCTGTGCACACCTCTATAATTGTCCCTGACACTATTTATAACATAGTGACGCCTATTCACACACAACCCTCATACATGTAGCTTCATATTTATTCAATTATCCTTTGAAGCTGCACCTCTCCATCTCTGAATTCTATCAGTTCCTCTCAAGCTCTCAGTTCCTTTACCCTCCCTCATTTTATCATCCATTCTTCTCGCTCTTTATCTCATTCTGCCTTCCACTGAAATCTGCCTTTTCACTCTCCGATGTCTCTGTCACCGCACAGCGCCAGCCTTGACTGAAAGAGTAAACTGCGCTTTCAAAAAGAGAGAGAGAGGGAGAGAGGGCTGGAGCATCTGCCCGCCTGTCTGTCTCTGACCCTATTGTGAATCTGATGGGTGTGATAACGGTGATAAGAGGAAGCGAGAGGGCTTTGAGTGCAATAGGTGGCCAACTGTAGGGATCAGCTCCTCAGAAAACTGTTCAAATTCAAGGCAAGACTTCACAAATGTTTGTTGCACTGTTAGGTTTAAACAACACTGTTGATGTAGGTTAAATATTATGCAGACCTTGCATTAATGTCTTTCAGTAATGCAAACATCTGCGACCCAAGCCAGAATCAATTAGAAAAAACACTTCCAAACATTATTGAGCCATTTAATACATTCTGAGCTGAAATGGGAATTATGTTCCAGGTCGGTACAGTAATTTACACAAACAACAAAAGTGACTGCTTTTACCCTTTTACCCTGTCCAATGAAACTAACATTCACTACCATTTAAAAGTTTAAACTACATTAGTTAACAAACTAACAATGAAAATGCTTCTAAAGCATTTATTCATCTTAGTTAATGTTGATTCAAACATTTACTAACAAATTATTCAAATCAAAACATTACCAAAGATTAATAAGTACTGTAACAAACGTATTGCTCATTGTTAGTTAATGACATTAAAATAAATAACATTAAATATAGTTAATAAATGTTACTGAAATATCTTATGCTTACCAAGACTGCGTTCAGTTGACCAAAATACAGTAAAAACAGTCATATGCTGATTTGTTGTGCAAGTAATATTTTATATTATTATTAATGAAAAATATTTTTTTGTGGAATTGTTCAAAAATGAACTTTTGAATGACAAAACCACTACTTGAGAGGTTGCATATTTTGGACTTGTGACGCAGTTACTGAGGGTACAGCCCTTGTGACAACTAGCCCCAGTTTGACCTGTACGCACACACAGACTTCAGCTCAGCATATGCACCACAAAAATCTATCCATAACCATACCTGATGCTTTCTCTTCATTTTAATTACTTTCATTCAAAATATCAGGACACTGCCTTAAGTCTTGTTTACCTCACAATATCATATTAATAATATTACAGTAATCAATTGCTTGCTTCTCACCTCATTGCCATGGACCATCAGGTGGTGAGTGGTGACCAAAGCCTTGAAGACCACAATCCAGCTGGCATTTCCTGCTCTCTCAAAAAGGGTATCAGCCATCTGGGGAATATTAACATTGGACTCCTGTGTTGCTTGAATCAAGTCTGTGAGGGAATATGAAATAGAAAGATCAGAGCTTATCTAGATCTTTAAAGCTTTAACACATTTAACAGTTCCTCCTGTGTAATGGCATCTGGGTAATAGCAGCAGGCACAACACATACCAGAACATCAGGGTAAAAGTAACACAGAGGAACCAGTGCTATTCAGTGTTGTCCTGCATTCAGTTTCAGTCTTACTCTGCTTAGCATGCTAGTATATCAAACATACTATTAAAAGACTTTTAGGGTCAGAAGGCCAAATTATGAGAGTGTTTACAACTTTAAGTCATTATCATTTAAATTCTTAATGTAAGTATGCCATATCGTGTCCATAAAGAGCAGCCTAGGCTCAATAATGCAGATATGAAAGGAACAGAACAGGTTATTAATATTACAGTGCTGTCATAACATTGAATAATGCAGTGTGATGGGAACTCTGTGGTGCACCAGAGCATTACAAAATGGCTCATTTTGACAATCAATGTGTCATCTGATAATGCAGCAAAATATGTTAAAGGGGAGCAATAAAAAGACAAGGAGGAGAGGTAGAAAGTGAAGTAGAATAAACAGATAAACAGACAAAGACAGACAGCTAGATAGAGAGACAGGCAGACAGCTGGACAGATGGACGAATGGACAGATGGACAGACAGAGTGATATTTGAAGAGTTAGTTAGATCAACACAGATATAGTAGACGGTTATATAGCTAGACAGACAGAGAGACAGTTGGATAGTTAGACTGTCAGACATGCAGATAGTTAGATACTAATAGTTAGAAAGTCAGTTTGTTAGACAGACAGAGAGTTAGACATAGACAGACAGGTATACACAGTTAAACAGACAGACAGTCAGACAAATTCTGACAGATCAACCAACAAACAGACAGAAAGACCAAGAAGGAGAATGACAAGACAGACAGTAGGAGAATTCTGAAAAGCCAGAAAGATGAATAGACAGACATATATAGTTAGATACACTGTTTAACAGATACAGGTTAGACACAGGTAAGCAGATTTTTCATTTCTCAGTCCTTCTCTTTTTCTTTCTATCACAACTTCACTACAGGAGGAAGTGCACACACACACACACACACACACACATGTTTACTTAGCTATCCAAATGGGGACATTCCATAGGCGTAATGGTTTTTATACTGTACAAACCGTATATTCTATTGCCCTACACCAACCCTACACCTAACCCTACCCCTTACAGGAAACTTTCTGCATTTTTACAATTTCAAAAAAACTTTGTTTAGTTTATTTTTAAACCCGTTTTACAAATGAGGACGTCCCCAAAGGGAGGTTTTTGGAGATTTTGTCAGGTTTACCTCACTTTTGGGTACAAATTTGTCCCCAAAATATGGTTAAGTAGGTACACACACACACACACACACACACACATTTCTATCAGTATCTGTCTCTAAGGAGATCATGACAAAGCAGCCTGCTCTCCTCCTACAGACCACACATCCACCATCCATCCTTCATCATGAACTACACATCACAAAACATTATCCTGAAACCACAGAAGTGTCTGGATTCAAACATAATTTTTTTACATACTGACAAGAACTGTAACAGAGTTTCAATAATTCTGATATCATTTAATATATGATTATGATCCAATTAAGAGTCTATGATGTATATTTCACAACGGAACAACTTGCAGCCCCTCCTCTCATCACATAGAAAATAATATATTATTTAAAGGCGAAATAGGGTAGAAAAACACCAGGGGGCTTTGGGATGCAGTCACCTGACTGAAAGAGGAAGGGTATGCACACATTCATGTACAAGATGGGATTACAGAATTGCAGAGACCACAATAATAGCACATTCTCTAAAAGGCTTAAACATTTAATGTCATCCTGGTTTGGCACCTTAACGCACATCAACACAGCCTGAGGGACAAAATGGGAGGTCGGAACCACCTTCATATGTAACCTTAACTAAATCTAAAAAAAACACCCTAGTTGTGCCCTAGTTTCCTTTTCTCAGTTTGGGGATAGATTTTTGGGGATAACTTTATCAAATAATAGTCTTTTCAACATTGATAATAATAAGAAACATTTCTTGAGCACCAAATCAAGCAAATTAGTATGATTTCTGAAGGATCATGTGACACTGAAGACTGGAGCAATGGCTGGTTGAAAATTCAGCTTTGCCATCACAGAAATAAATTGAATTTTTAAAATAGAAAATTTATTTTAAATGGTGACAATATTTACTATATTAGCATTAAGAATATTGGTATATTGATCAGATAAATGCAGCTTTGGTGACCATAGGAGATTTCTTTCAAAAACAGTAAATAATATCTTACCAGCCCCTAAATTTTGAAAAGCAGTATATGTGTTCCTTCATATCATTTTCAGTACCCAGTGCCTATGCCACTAACAATACAATAAACCCAATGACTCCTTAAAGAGTTTGGTAAGGTTTGTTCAGCCTTACAAACTTTGTAAGACAAAGTTTTTTTGTCTGAATTATTGAATTTGCTCGATGCAGAAAAACAGAACATCTAATGTACCGTAGGCCAACAGGAGCATTTTTTGTACTTGAAGCCTGCACCAGAGAATTATAAAGCCCAAATGTACCTAAAACAAATTACAATCGCATATGAGTCACTCTGTAATAAAAGTTTGAGTTTTGTGCAGTAGTATTTCAGAGGACACAGTATCTCTGACTTAACATTCACTTCCTAAATTATTTATGAAGAGAGATAAAAAGCTGGGGGTGGAGAATCAGTAGTACAGTCAGATATGAAACATCTCACGGTTTTCACTTTACACATGGCAGGAATGCTTACACATGCGCAAAATCCTGAAAAAACAGGCAAACAGATAAACACCTTGCTAAGCTGAATCGCTGCACACAATACACAAATGGTATCAGAGTGCAGCAGTGACACTGTAAATGCAGTGAGAAGCAGCTGCACCGCCAGCTCATACAGCAGACTGAAAAACTACCCTGCAGCCCCACAGCCTCAGAGCACCCCAACTATTATCGACCACCAACTTGGCCCACAGGCCACTTTCCTAGTTCAATGACAGTGGCAAATTACAGTATCGGTGGCAGATCCATTGGCCACACACATACTTTTGTTTTATTATCATGGTGGGACTTTCTAGTGAATTCTGATGTTTTATATTGAGCTTAATCTGATGATATGTTCACTTTTTTAGCTTTTTTTGCATTTAGTTTCTGGTGTGTCTGCCAGCTCAGAAGAGCTGAAAAGAAAGCATACAGCCAGTTTGTTGGGCTGTCTGAGTCTGAAACTGTCTCATCCAGACGAGCTGTTTCAATTTGCAGCCGGTTTCTACGTAGATAGCTTGCTATTTGAATAAGACTGCCTCCGAACCATATACAGATATATTAATTATGTATCTTGTGTTGAGCCGGGACCAGAGCTCGGGATGCCTCAAAGCAAAATGACGCTATATGTCAGGGTGCTGCCCACGAGGCTATGGCACCGACATCTATTGACCAGTTTTAACCAAATTACACAGACATTTCATAAAGATCCTAAAGAATGATACTAACTTGTGGAAAATGGGCATCTGATGTCCCCTTTAAGATTTTTTCTATCCCCCTTAACCAGTGCCTCCTTTGACCTTTGTAACTGATGTCAAAGTCGAAGTGAGTATACAAAGTGTGTGTATATGTGCATATAGTTCATATTTACAGAATACAAAATAAATTTGTTGCCATAAATTATTTCTTGATGCCAAAAATGATTCTTTGCAGCTACTACAACTGAATTATCAGGAAAAATAAAAAAAAATAAAAAATGCACTTGCCAATAAAAACATGCATGTTTCTGAAGTTTTTTCCAATGTATAATAAATACAATGCATATATTTTTTAGCTGAACCTGCATTTTATTTGTTAAATTCTAATTGATTGTAATTTATTTTTTAATAGTATTAAGACATTTTATTTGTACCATCTTGAAAATCTGATTCCCACAATGTAGGCCAAACCTGACCCCCACACACATAAACTATTTAATATACATCCAAGACGCTAACAAATAGATATACATGCATAAAACACAGTCAATAACTTTACAGACTAATCAGGAATGATAAACACATATCAACGCAGCATTTTAATCATAAAATCAGATTTTTTTGTCACTGTTTTGTAAATTATAGATGAATCCTGGTGGTTTGCATGTCAAGCTTCTACTAGAAATACTCTGGTTCGTAGTGCAAATAGACCTTTTACGGCACTTTGTTATTCTTCTAGTTATTTACTTACAGTGATTAATGAACTGAAAGTCTCGCACAATCAAAGACAGTAGCTTACTTCTGTGTTGCAAAATAAGGTGAATACATGCACTGGCCACCTTGAGTAGCACATGAAGTGACCATTAGCAGCAGAGAAAGCTAGAACATGCATTTTAGACATTCAATTAACCTTCAGAGGTGTCATTACACAAGCATTTTCACCCAGACTGTAAAGGCCATTGTAGAGTAATTGCATCATGCATTTATGCACGCTGAGATAGCTTTTACAAACTAGGCACCAACATTACGTAGGTATCATGCCATGTGTTACAATGCACAGAGCGGTTCGTCACCGAGCCAGTAATTTTCACTCTTCTAAAGACATGAGTAGGAGGGGAGACAGACATGCTTAAACCGCCTGTTTCCCTGGCAACCGCAGCACTTAGTCTGGTGTCGGGAATCCAGGGCTCCTTTGTTGAATATTAAGACATGGCAACATTTAATTAAGCAATGTACACAGCCATGGAGCGAGACAAGAGGCCAGTTAAAAGCCAGTTAACAGTGAGTGTCCTCCTAATAGAATAGCTAAAGACTGTAAAAGAAAACTCACTGCCACTTCCACTTGATCTAGCAGCATGTGTACACAGACCGCTCTGATCCGGGTTGTGACTCAACACACAACATTATGCGCAAATCCTCTTGAACTTAATAAAAACACTTTAGTTTGAAGGGCAAACCAATCAATGGGTGATTGACCTTTAATTGTGAAAAAGAAAAACGAAAAGATGTTAATATATACATTGGTTACATGACCAAAACATCAAACATATTGATAATAACTTAAATATCCTAGGTATTTAAATAAGGACACACTATTAAAATTAAGCACATTATATATACACTATATTGCCAAAAGTATTGGGTCGCCCCTTCAAATGAACAGGTTTGACTACTTTAGTAATTTCCATTAGTACAAATCTTAAAACCTGTTAGTGTTCCAGCGTCCCACCGGCGGGCCACGGCCCCCACCGGGGGTTAAATTCCTCAGACACAAAAACTCAAAAAAAAAAAAAAACCTGAACATGTCATATATCTATGGAAAGCTGAGATTCTTCTGATTCGAACGATGTAAGGCATTTTAAGATACAATCAACACAGCAGGTACAATCAGTGTCTTTGTCAGACCACCAACAACCAAATAAACAACAACAAAACTGAACTCACCTATGAAGCCTCCTGATATTTCACTGATCCATGACATTCCAACAAAAACGGTACTGTTACACTGTAAAGAGTCCAGACTATCCAATTCAGTGCAATATTTAGTCCATAACACATGTATATGTTGATAAACATCCACGGAATGTAGTAC
>JAFVLL020025914.1:0-16532 GCA_021397915.2 Tor tambroides | reverse complement strand
AAATGTAAATGACATAGGGCACGAAACTATATTAGTTTCTTTTTTTAAATCCATCTAATTGGACAATAGAACGGGACTCTCAAAGCCTTGACATCCGGGGATCTGGGAGATAAGTCAGTAAATTCGAGTAAAATCACAGGCTTCGCTTATCCCGTGCGAATGCACCACACGAAATTCAGATGTGGGGGGGTAATTTCAAAATCACACATGGTCCCCAGATAATACTAATCCCGTGCGAATAGGGCTTTAGACGGCAATCGGAAATTATTACAAACACTAGATGGTGGTTTAAAGTGAGTTTTGCGTAAAAGCGAACATAAATCTTATTTATTATCTAATGTAGCATGATGCTACAGTGTGCGTGAATGGTCACGTAACACGCGCTTTTGGTCGTGTAGTATGGACGGACATCTGCATATGATCGGAACTCCACGCAGCTCCCGCACAACTCTCCATTGGAAATGAATGACTACTGGTCTGTTGCTTGTCGTTTGTCAGAGACTGTGAAAAGCTGGCTTGAAACGCAGTGGAAAGACCAGTATGACGAGGATCGTATTCATTTTAAAACAAAAACGCACCAGTGTAAATGTAGCCTTATATCTAAGGGGGCTGGGACGCATTCACACTACAGCCTCACGTGTGAGCCACGTCTCAGAGTGTAACCGGTGTAAACTAGTAGGTGTGTTCGACTTGACACGGACCGACTATGCAGACCGATCGGAGTATTACAGTACCACGAGAGCTATAATAGAGAGCAGAATACTCCGTACGCTTTCGAAACGCCCTCGCGGATGTCAAACACTGGTCGATCTGTGCTGTGCCGCGCCGCTTCTAGTCGAACACACCTAGCGCTGCAGGCTTATTGGCTCACTGATGTTGATGAGATTAACCCCTTGGGTATCGAAATTTGGTACCGAACGACGAGACATTTTTCGATACTTGATGGGATCGAGGCAACAGTGCCTAAAAAGTATTGAACTCGATACCCAGCCCTATGAGTGTGAATTATTTAAGCAGCTTTCAAGATAAACAGTAAATTCACCTTAGGCTATTCAAGCATTAGTAAACATTCATTTTTTTCATAAACAGTAGCTTGCTTTTCTGGTCTGTTCACATTGAAGTATTGTCTGGCAGTTTTACTGTATTTGATCACATTGGTCATGAGACCTATTTCAAGGATCAAGAACTCAAGAAGTTTTCTGTGCATATTTGGACAGTCATATGACTGAGCTATGTGAATGTGTTCATTTATCTCAATACAGATAGCGTGCAGGAATCTCTATTTGAGCCTGTTTCTGAAGAACTTATTGCAACAGGAATGCTGAGGAATCGCTCGCTCATCTGATCTCTCATGTGATCTTCACTGATCTTCCCCATAGGAGAAGTGATGTCACTGTGCTGTATTAGCTTTGCCTCGATTCCCAGATGTTGTGTTTCTTCTGGGTGTCGTCAAATCCGGTGCTTTCACCTTAAGGTCAGATCCATGATCCATCTTTCAAAGGTCATTCCGGTCATTCCACAGATACACTTTAACCCCTCAAGACTACCATTGGATCATGTGTTAAGAATGCCAGGGACAGATTTCCAGAGGTCCTATCACTCCAGCTATGCTGTACAGGTGGCTCATATCTGTTTAGCCAGAGGAACAGATTGCGGATGACTTCATTTTGACTAAAAGCTTGTTGGCAGAACATTTCCTCTTTGTGCGTTTTAATATTTTGGCAGTCAGGAACGTTAATACGCATGCTATAACAGCATTAGGAGTTGGTGAGCTTGTTAGCCAAGTCTCATATTTATTTTCATTTCAGTTTCTTCAATCGTAAAAGTGGATGAGCATCCCATTTCGGAATGTTTCCTGTTCCATATTGTTTTTCACATCGCCCTTATCGCTCACTCACACTTCTGCTGTCCTTTGCCAGTTTGGGAGTACGATATCCCTCACTTCCAGACGTTTTTCCATTGTGTGCATGACACCATCTGCTTTTACAACCCCGAGCATCAGAGATCATCCTCACCGACCCAACACTCTGTGGTCTAACACTCTGTGTTTGTGTAGAGTTAACGTCAGTTTCCCTTCTGCATTGAACTGCTCTCTGTGGGAGGCCACAGTTTGGTTATTCCCTCTCTCCATTTGTGTGTGTCTCTCTCTCTCTCTCTCTCTCTCTCTCTCTCTCTCTCTCTCCTTCTCTCTTTCTGGAGTTGTTGATCTTCCCACTCTGACCTTGCTTGAGTCGTTCTGTAAGTCTCTAACCGGCTGGATCTTGCCTCTGTGTTTCTTTTGTAGTTTTACGGAGCTTAATCATAATCTTTCAGATAATTGTATGCATCTCGTTGTATATTGCATATCCTCGGGCATATTCCAGGCAGTACTTAGTGTTTTTTTTTTTTTCTGGAATCATTTACTTCTGAGAAGTAAAGATTGTGTAGCAAAGTGATGGCTCCCCTGAGTAATGGCGTTTTTTCCCCCGCAATCTTTGAAATGATAATGGTACCATTTGACAAAAATATAGTGTAGAAGACAAGATATATGAATCATCTTGCCATTTTTTTTTCTAGGAATCATGTTGGGGAATGTGTAAGGAGAAGAACAGACATATTGAACGAGTTTGTGACCGTTTTTCCAGAGCTCACAGGAAATGTCTTATCAGCTGGTTAGGTTATATCTTTTACATACAGTATATGCGTTTGTTATACAGCTCATGTCTGTCTGATCACCTGGGGTTCCTCTCCAGTGATGGCTGCTTGATTCTGACAAATCATACAGGTGCTTCAATTAGAGCTAGAGGTGCACCACATATTTGTACTACATTGGTTATCAACATATATTAGATATTGTAAATTAATCTGTGGCTCAGTATTGGATACACACTACTGTTTAAAAGTTTGGGGTCAGTACATTATTCTTTTTTTTTTTTTTTCTTCTTTTTTTTTTGGAAAGAAGTTTCTTATGCTGGCCAAGGGTGCATTTATTTAGCAAAAACAATAATACTGTGAAATAATATTAAAATATAAAGTACCTCATTAAAAAAAATGAAACAATCTTATGTAACATTATAAATGTCTTTTACTGTCACTTTTGAACAATTTAATGCATTCTCAAGAATAAAAGTATATTTTTTATTTATTATGACAAGTAGAATAAATAGTGTATAATTTTAGCTCAGGAGTTAACATGAAAATAATTATGAGCTTATCAGTATTGAACAGAATTTTCCCTACTAACAGACTGTCTTAATCCTCTTCGGCTAAATATAATCGGTTAGTCTTGATAGTTAGAAGACCACTCGTGCTTGTAAAGATGCCTTTCTTTACAGATGGCCCAAACAGGAAGTTGCTGCTAATTCATGAAATATGGTCTCACAGCTTGATCTGAGCACTGTGGACTCCGCTTAGTCTGGGATGAGACCGTTTCTTTCTTCGTATGCTCTTGCAAATCCTCTGGGGCCGCTTTACAAGGTTGCAAATCACGGACTGTGTCCGTGGTGGGACACTTTACCTCAGGCTGGGAGGAATAAATCAGTCGTTCAGACTGACTTCCTCTCTTCGTACTCTTTTTGCTGGCATCTATTTACAAAGCTATTGAATGCTTGGAGACTTGACAGCGTTAGAAGAAAGATGTTTTTTGCCTGTAATTGAAAACAGAGGGCGACTAATACCGTCCAACTCTCGAGTTTCTGATGGAAAGTTTTGTTTTTGTCCGTTGAGATCTTGGGATCTTGTTGGATTGTTTTTAACAAATCACTGTGTTATGCAAAAGGCTAATTTAAAAAATAACATATAATGTAAACCGTAGTTGGATTTTCACTGTTGCTGATAATAGCTGCTTGTGTGGTTTGTAATGGCAGGAACTGTGATTTGGTTCTCATTACATCAAAAATGTAAAATGCTGTTCTGATGATGGCTTGGAAACAGATTTGTTATTTGTAGGGATCCCATGTTGGTTAAAAACAAGTCTCGGGGTTCCAACATTCTCCAATCCAGGAAACAGCTATCAGCCACAGCACTGTGTGTTCACCTCTCCTCTCACCCTTACGTTGTTTTTCTCTGCGGGAGTTTCAGTCTTCAGTTGGCCTGTCTAGCTGTTATCTCCTCAGGCATGGAGTCTGTTAGCAGTGGAGGCCCCTAAACCTGTCAGTCGACACCGTGTCTGTCATAGCAGTTCACTTAGTGATGACTCAGAGGAATGAGAGAAGATTGCATACATTTTCACTACGGCCTTTGATCTAGAGTTATTAAAGTGCCTTTTTGAAATTTTAATGTGTTAATCTGAAAATGAGAAACATCATCATTTATTCACTGTCAGGTTGCTTTTCTTCTTTAAAATACAAAAGAAATTGTCTGTGTGTGCAAAAAAAAAAAAAAAAAAAAAGTTAAGTTTAGGTACTGAGTAGGTTTAAGGGCTCTAAAATATGGTCATGCAGAATAAGGCATTAATAAGTGCTTTATAATTACTAATAAACAGCCAATATGCTAGTAATATGCTTGCTAATAAGCAACTAGTTAATAGTGAGAATAGGTCCTTAAAATAGTGTTACAGTCTTTAACATATATTTTTATATAAATAAATATCAGCCAGTTCCTCAGACTGAGCTTTATATGTCTAAATAGATGACTTTTATGTAATACACAAGTCTGATGCACTTTTTTTACTTTATGGTGCTTTTGTGTCTTTTATGATGCTTGAAAATTCACATGATCATTTATTAGAATTGCTTGTCAAATCGGTTCTGATTTACATGTGTGTGCATGGTGACAAAATGTATATTTTTGAGTAAAATATTCCTTTAAATTACTGCAGCTGTTTGCACGGAGCTTATAAGTTAAGAAAGCCCATAGTGATAATACCCTTAATATTACAATTAAGAATTGAGGGGAGAATTAAGACTTTAGGGGTTTGTTGCAACCAGGAACTGAAGGTTAGTTTGTCTAATAAATTTCTGTTGGGACATAATCTACACAAGCAGGCTCTAATATTCCATTTTAGCCTTAATTTAGTGGGTTTTTTGCTCTCTTATAATGGGATTTTAATGTCTTCCAGCTGTTTTGCTAATTTGGCAAGTTTGTAATGCTCAGGCTAATGGTACTGGAGATTTATGGGGTCACTCTGATTGTGCACAAGCACCTGTGTTCACAGCTCCTTTTACAGGCATGGATTTCCATTCTGTGTGACAGGTCGTGGGGTCAGTTTACTTTTCTGAGTTGCACAGTATCACTCAGGAAAGACATCGCACGTGGTCCAGGATGAAGGGAAATCATAGATTCGTTGGTCAGCTTTTTTCCTGTTGTGACTCTGTCTGTTGTCAGGGAGTTTATACTCTTTCAATATGTTTCATAGTGATGATGGGTTTATTCCATTAGATGCTGAAGCTGATCCAAGAACAGATGGGTACAAAAATATGTCACAGGCAAACATTTCTACAAAACAGTTCTGAAGAACTTCTAGTACATTGCCAAGAAATCTTTGATAAACTGGCATAAGTTCTTCTCTGTATAGGAAAAAAATTAAGTGAAAAAAGGTTTTAAATTGCTTGACTTAAGTGTGTTTAGTGAGGCAAAAACAACCCAATGTTTATGTTTGTTCAGGCTTTGTGCTGTTTGTAGATTCCTTCGTCAATACAGGTGGGCTTTCTAGAGACATCCAGCTATTGTAAAGCACTCTCCTTGATTGAGGGTATTAAGATGCCGGACATTACTGTGAGCCAAAGAGGATCTCCTCCAAATCACCCTTAGGGCAGCAAGTGAATGCTCTTGTCTAGAAGATCCCATGTGTAGATACTAGCTGCACTCTGAACCAAATAAAATATCTCATCAACATATTTAAACACGGAACACATAATTTGATTCTGCATCTTTATTCAGTTGTTTTGTTCAACAAGGATGCATTAAATTGATCAAAAGAGACAGTAAAGACATTTATAATGTTAAAAAAAGATTTCTATTTTAATTAAATGCTGTTCTTTTAAGCTTTCCATTTATCAAAGAATCCTGAAATAAAATGTATCTCCATCTTCGCAAAAATAGTGAGCAGTACGGTTTTTAAAGTTGCTAGATGTTTCTTGAGTGGCGAATCAGTAAATAAGAATGATTTCTGAAAAATCATGTGACACTGAAGACTGGAGTATTGATGCTGAAAATGTGTATTTTCCATCACAGAATTTAATTATATTTTAAAGATATTAAAACATAACATTTGTTTAATTATATTTTAAATTATTTATTTAATTGTTTTACTTCACAATCTTACTGTCTTTATGGTAACACTTTAGAATAACAAACACATACTGGCTATTAACTAAGAGGTTTCCCTCAATAAATTCCTAGTTTGTTGCTTATTAACAGTTAGCAATGTAGTTGTTAAGTTTAAGTATTGGGTAGGTTTAAAAGATCTAAAATGTGGTCATGCAGAGTATGGCATTAATATGTGCTTTATAATTACTAATAAACAGCCAATATGCTAGTAATATGCTTGCTAATAAGCAACTAGTTAATAGTGAGAATAGGTCCTTACTACTGTTACTGTCTTTACTATATTTTTGGTCAAATAAATGCAACCTTGGTGGACATAAGAGCCTTTTTTTTTTTTTTTTTTTTTTTAAATCTTACCAGCCCACCCCAAACCTTTGAAATTAAATTTATTCAGTACTAACATGTGAAATTTGCACATATATACATAATTTACACACATACTATATTTGCACACATACCATATATTTAAAATGACGAATGTAAGGACAGGATGTGTGTATCTATTTTTTGGTCCCACTTTATATTAAGTGGCCTTAACTACTATGTACTTACATTTAAATTAATCATTTGGTACAATGCACTTTTTGTGTGTACATACATGTTTTTACATTGTACTTACATTTTAAAAATACCTATATGTAATTACATCAGGTAATTCATTTCTATAATTACATTTGTAATTACACTGTTGGCCCATCCCTTACACCTTAACCCACCCTTAAACCTACCCATACCACCAAACCTGTCCCACCTCAATACCAGCAGAAGTGTTTTGTAATACAATATGAACACAATAAGTACGTTGTGTTTTTGATGTAAGTACGTAGTAGTCAAGGCCACTTAATATAAAGTGGGACCTATTTTTTTAATGTTTGTAGTTTCTGGTTTGAAGTTTTAGGAGCCGATGTGGAGCTGATTTCTCTGGCCCAGAACTTTTCTGTGGTGGAAATGTGTGAGAAGGCTTTATATTGGGCTCCGGCACCCTGCCTGCATCTGCCAGGAACTGATTTCTTTTTTCTTAAAGGCATGTTGTAGTGTGTATTAGATCAGTTCTTTTGAGTCAGGAATAGGCGTAAATACTGTTCTGGTACTGGAACTGTTTGTCCTTTGTTCCCATTAAGGGAGGTTTTTGTATTGGACATTTATGCTTACTGACAATACAGTGGCTTTGGCCAAAGTCAGCATGGGGCATTTTGATGCTGCTTTACCTCAGTTTAACCTCTGTTGACAATGGTATAAAGAGGCTAGAGATGACCTTTTCCATTGTAAAGTCCACCACCAAAGTGCTCTCTCTGCACTCATCACTTTGTATTTACCCAGGAGGAGGATGTTGGGGCGAATGCCAAGAAGTGAAATGTAAAGGGGAAGGTGATTCCTGCCTTGACCTGACTGAATGTAGAGTAGGAGGGGATGCGAACGGATCTAAATGAACTGAGGAAATGGTCTGTTGGTCATTAGAGGTGGAAGCTAGGTGTGTCTCCTCACCGGCTGCAGTGTAACTGCAGTATAAACAGTGTAAGGGAAATATGACTCTCTATTCATACAGCCTCCTTCATAGGAAAAGTGTTGTTGCCACATGCCTGCCATCTGTTCTCAGAATACTTAATCAGAGCAGAAAGAGCTAGATCAGCTGTCTGAACACAGGAGGAGTCACTCCTCATTCAGGTAAGAGTAAGAGAGTGTTGTTAGGAGCCTTTTTCCATGCTGGAAGGGTGTTTTAGTTGTTCCTCCTGGCATTACGGGTTTGTGTTTCCAGGCTATGCTAACAAAAGGAAGCTCAGAGTGCAATCCTGTCAGCATATATGTACATGGAGATATTTGACTAAAGACACTGAATAGAACAATTTAGTGAGTGGTACCATATCAGTTATCTCAGTCAGAATATTAGAGTTTATTTATTTATTTATTTTTGTCCAAGTATCTCTTCATATTGGTTATTTAATTGTACTTGCTTATCTTTAATGTTATCTTTTAATGTTTTGAATGCTCCGATTCACTTGTAGAACTTAAAGCCTTTGATTTGATTTTTAGTATTTTATTTTAATAATTGTTTATATGTATTTAGACATTAATTTATATAGACAAAATAGTACACAATATTGGGAGCTTATATTGAACAGAATTTATGTCCTGTGTATCGTTCTTTATTGTATAATTATTTAGTTTATTTGTTTTGGCTACATATTTAGACAGTAGCCTATTTATTTAGACAATAGTTTGCCATTTTAATATCTGACAATTATAGGTTATTGGACAAAATTTGTGTTTTTTATAATATTATAATATTGTGTATTTTAGTTTTCAGTGTTTTTAAACTATTTATATTTATTTGTTTTATTTAGACTTTTAATTGGGTGCTTGGACATTTATATATGTAGCCAAAATATTGTATGATTTTAATATCCGGCATTTATTGGTTATTAGTCAGAATTTTGATATCTTAGTTTTTAGTATTTTATTTTAAAAATATTTATATCAATATTTTAGTTTTAGTGTTTATATATATTTATATTTATTTGTTTTATTTTAGACATTATTTTAGACCTTATTTGTAGAGGGTAAAAAAACAGTATAAAATTTTTATCTGACATTTATTGGTTATTGAACACAATTTTAATATCTGTGCCATGAATGTTATCATCAAATGACAATGATTGCACATCCCTTTCCAAATAACTTGAAGACTTGCTTGTCTGTTCTCTGTGTCATTAAAGACGGATGTCCTTCTCTCTGTCATCACAGTCAAGGTGAGACAAACACCTCTTTCTACTCACTGGTTCAGTCTTGTCACCCTGTCAACCGTGAGCATCCATTCTAAACATATCAATTACTATTCAGGACAAGTTTCTGTGCTGACGGTTGCCCTGCCATACCTGTAATGTAATGTAACAAAGGAGAGTCTCTGGAGAAGAGCGGGTCTTTTGTGAAGCTAGGAATCCAGTGGCTGTGGGTTTGTTGGCTTGACGCCCTGTCAGGGAGGAGGGAAGCCGATAGGCTTTCTGAATAACTGTACCGAGCCCTAAGAGCTGCTAGTGGATCAGGTTACTGACTTGAAGAATTTTTAACTGCTCTGTCTGCTGGAAGGTCCCACTGATCTATGGGGCTCACTATGGGGCCGTGGGCTTTGAGATAGGGCTCTTTTGACTTCTGTTTGCATCTTCTGCCTAAAACAAAGAAAGTTGTACAAACATCTTGTGTTGTTTAGCCTGAATTTTCTCTGCTACGAAAGTATTATCATCTCTACATGAGTGTCTTATCACTGATTAAGGGTGTTTCTCACACAAAAGAAGTGCTTCCTGTCTTTTTTATCATGAAGGAGGCTGATGGAAGTTTCTATTTTAAATGTCAGGTATTTCTTATCTAGTTCTTGTGAAGTCACATGTACCGCAATCTTGTTATATGGAAGAAAAAATGATAAAATTATAAATAAAATGCTTTTGGCTTAAAATGTATATATTGAGACCTATAGTTTAGCATCTGTCATAATGGTGCCTTTTTAGACCTGGAGTTGATGAGCATTTCTTATTCAGATAATGTGTGGATATTTTTCCAGTGTGTCTGCAGCATGATTGGGTGGAAATCTGATCGTTCTTGTCACACTTGAATTCGGGTCACGTTTAACTGAAGCGTTTCTGTAATTTACGGAACTTTAAAAACATTGAAAGAATGCATTCAAAATACTTTCTGTCATGACTTGCATTTCCTTTCATTTCAACACCTCAGAAAAGATAAGAAATGAGATTCCAAGTCATTTCTCACATTTCTCAGTCTGTCAGGGTGACGTGATTTATTTATCAGTGCAACCATGTTACATATTACTTTCATAGCTGAGCGACAATGAATATGCATTTACACCCTCATTTAAATGTGGTCAAAATCTGTTCCATGTGGTTTCAGCAGTCCGATCATATTCCAGACACAATGCGCCTTGGCATTCGGTAATGTAATGTAGTGTGATCCCAACCTGATCTTCGAGGGGTCGTGAGATTGTTGTACTCTAAATAATGTCAGTAGATGATTTGGTGAGGGGCTCTTTCACATGATGGATGCATTCGAAGAGAGATGAGAACATTTTTGGCTCAATAATACGCCTCAAATAAATGGATATTTATTTAAATCGAGAAGTAAAAATGTGCTAGCTGGCTCCAGGCTGGAGAAGAGTCCCCTGTTTATTATGTCTATTCTCCAGCTGTGTAGAAGCACATTCTCTCCAAGAGTGTCTATAACAGCTTATAAAATACCCTGCAGTGTAATTCTGTTGAGTGCATATGAGCATTAAAACAAAATACCCCATGATATATCTTCTCTTCATGTGTGCAGGGTCAGAGGCCATTTCCAGCTACAGCAGCAGTAGCAGCAGTAGTAGCATCATGGCAGAGTCTGTCATACCAGAGATGCCCCCAGCCATGTGCCTGGAGAAGCCCAGCGTCGACTTCAGCTATGTGGGCATCGATGCCATCCTGGAGCAGATGAGGAGGAAGGCCATGAAACAGGGCTTTGAGCTCAACATCATGGTAGTGGGTGAGTCAACATTTCAAGCATTGATCTCTGAGAAATCAGTCAGATACGGTTCTATTAAATGCTTGCACTATTATGTGGTACTGCTGGATCAGTAGATGGTTCTTTTTTCTTATAACCCAGTAGCTTTATTTCAGACATTTTAAAGTCTAAAATTGTATTTTAATCAGATTTTGTCATTTTCCCCCCGCATTGGTAATTTCAGTTATATTCAGTTCTGCTATAAAAATACTCTGTAATTTAAGGATTTGGTGAAACCGTTTTTTAAAAAAAATTAAGTGAAAGTGCCATAAATTATAATTGTAGAGAAGCATTTAATTACTTCAACCTTTAATAAAACAATCTTATGGTAATCAAAGCTTCAATTTTCCATAACGCTTCCAACCACACACCTACGCGAGGCAATTACACGCAGACTTTCATAAGCAGTGCTCAATTAAATGCCACCAGCCAGGCTGTGTTATTTCATGTGCAATTTTATGTTCGTTTTTACATGTTAGTGTGTTCCTGTGTGCGCTTGTTCATGTTTTATCTTTAGGCTCATGAGGTTGCATATCTGTTGCAGTTTCTGTTTTTAGTCTGTTAGATGCATTAGTCTGTTAATAAGTTTAATTACATTCACATCTTCAGAAGACGAAGAATTAAACTGACATTCATGAACTGACATATTCAATGATTACATAATTGTTCTAGTGCACTGAATGTGTTATTTAGTATTAGCTTACAGTACATTCTCAGAAATGGTAATAGTCAGCAATACTTGACATGCCACATACAGTACTTCAGGAGACTGAAATATTTGTACTTTGAGATGATGGTTTGATGTGGTGCATTGATTAATAGTGGTATGACTCTTGTGCTGTTTTTGCAAATCATGCTCGCAGCCAATTTAATTGGTCTATTCACTCACATAGTCACCTGTCAAGAAAATTTCAGACTTCATGAATTCAGCTAAGAGTTCAGAGTGACAAACAGCAATGCTGTCAATCAGGATGGGCTACCAGTTCTATACTAACTAGGTTAGGGTTAATTATTTGTTTCAGCATTGAGTAGGCAATCAGCACTGTGATTTGACACAACCAATGAAATCTTTAGAATCGGCCGCAGTTTCCATTTAAATGGTTTGGGGAAAAATATCATGCATATGTGACCCATGCTGGCAAAATGAGTCGGAATGCGCACATCCTCGCCTGTATCCTACTTTTTTCATGTGCATGAATTCGCTGGCTTCGGCGGCACTTTATAAACAAGTGCGTAAACACTGATTTCAGTGGCCTTCATATAATTTACCTCCTAATTACGTTGCTGAAGTCTTGCAGTTCGCTTGTGAAAATGGGTTAATAACTTGAGACAAGTGGAGTTTGGAACGAGGAAATAAGAATGTAAAATAAGGAACAATGTGTGTTTTAAGTAATGTGATAGGGCAAAATGTTTAGGGCATCAGCTGGTGGTATTTTTCCATTTCAGCATTAGCATCCCAGAGGACGCAGTCCCTGTATTAAACCTTGAATGATTTATGTAGTGTTTACAAGCGGAAATAATTACGAGCTCCATTGAAGACAGCAAAATGAACCTGTACTTGAGCAAGGCTGCAGCTGGTTTCTCACATGTGGCTCTCTGGGTCAGTGTGGCCAAACCTGCTGTTGACTTAGCCCAGTCAGAGCTGAGAGAACCAACCCTCGCCCGTTCCCAGCTGCAGCCCGTTTGTTCTGACTCCTGTCTCTCATTCCATCACATTTTCCTGATGCAAGTGTCAGAAAGTTGAAAGGTGTTGCCTTTGTAGGCAGTATACAGGGAAAGGAAGGCAGCAAGGCACATCTGAATCCAAAGTCAGCGGTGGGATTGGATGACAGAGAATTAGCAGCCCTGCTCCGTGCAGAAAGGAGCAGGCCCTCATTACTACAGTGTGATGAGACCAAGGCTGCCGGATATGAGCTAGCGAGGTTGAAGAAAACCACAGCTAAACACAAGCTCCTGTTTGCAAGAGCCAATGAAATGATAGTTTCATTCAAACCTCAGGACAGCTCGAGTGGAAGCATCACTTGTGATCTGTGAATGAAGAAAAGCAAATAAACAGTATTCAACATCCTTGGAGGTTTTCGTGTTTTGTTGTTTTACATTATTTATTTGATCACTGCCAAAAAGACTAAATAAATCAATGTAACTATTTATTTAAAAATAAAAACACATTTTACCTTTACTCTAGCTTGTGTACTAATATAGATACTAATTTAAACTTGGCGATTTTTACTAATGAATATTATTGGCTCAATTGTAAGTCTTGTTGCATAAAACCATCTTCTGTGTAATGTAAATGTACATTGTTTCATGTCTAAGTGAAAAATTCTACAAATTTGTTGAGATTGATTGCATTTATTAAAAACAAAAAATGTATATGCATAAGTATTCAAGCCCTTATTGTCAATAAAGACATCCAACAATAAATTCTCTGTTGGATTGAGATCTAGACTCTGACTTGGCTCATTAATGTTGTTTCTTATAAGCCATTATTATGTACTGTAGCTTTGTGTTAATGTGCAGGCATCTTCTTTCATTCCCACAGAATGATGTCGCTACTATCACGCTTCACAGTGGGGACGGTGTGTTTGCGATGATGGACAGCGTTTGGCTTCCTCCAAACGGGGTGTTTAGTCTGACAGCCAAAAAATGGCTCAATTTTGGTCTCATGAAACCATAGAAGCTTCTTCCAGCTGGCTGCAGAGTCTCCCACATGCCTTCTGGCACTCTGTAGCCGAAATGCCATGTGACATTTTTGAACAGTGGCCTTCTCTTTGCCACTCTCCCATAAAGCTGTAAAACTGTCTCAGCCACTGAAGCTGAACTCTTTTCAGAGTCTCATTAGTCTCAGTTTTTGAAGAAGATTTGCAGCTCTGCCATGCTCTTTCTGTTTCTTAATGATTGATTTACTGATATACTCAAAGGGATATTTAATTGAGTTTACCAAATGTAATTATTTTTGTAATTATTTTAGATATATTTGTATAGATATGTTTTTGCTTTGACATTAAAGATCAGTAATTCGTCAAATGCTAGTGCCATTTTGAAATTTGTGAATATTCTTTTATCTGTTTCTCAGAGTCTGTGCTCTCATGCATCCATCTTAGCGTTGGAATAGTACACTACATGACTTTTAAAATCTGAACAGATTTTAAAACACTGACCATTGATTGTAACAAAAAACTGGGCATCATCATACACTAAATGACCAAGAATCACAGACTACCAGGCTTTCAAGTTGTCCTTAACGCATCAGACTTGAGAATAAACACGCGCCTCGTTGCTGTGAGACAAATTAACAAATGAAAACAATGTTATAAAATTGGCTAAAAAATATCAAACATGTTTGTTTTCCTCCAACAAAGTCTGAAGTTCAAAAACAATAAGAGTCTGTTCCCATCATGCATTATGTGATTTCTGTGAAATCTGTCAATTCTGACTGACAAAAATCTGTAGATTGGCTCTGACTTTTCAGCAACTAGCATTGACTCAGGGCAGAATTACTGTAGTGTATTCCAACATTATGTTGATATGATTTTTGTACATGTGTGCAGGTCAGAGTGGTTTGGGGAAGTCCACACTGATGAACACGCTCTTCAAGTCAAAGGTGAGCCGTAAGTCTTTCCTGGGCACGGCTGAGGAAAAGATTCCCAAAACCATCGAGATCAAGTCCATCAGTCATGGTAAAGCTGCACAGCTGGATCCATTTTCTGTCATTTTTAATTAATGTGTCATGTATACATTCATGCATGGCTATCGCCCATACTGATCTTGAGTTCAAAGAGACTAAAATTCTCTAGAATTCAATAACATCTTAATTTCATCAAGCTTAGGTGGACATGCTTTATTGTGTGTTAGCTTGATTTAATACTGTCGGCCATCTTTTACACAGATATCGAGGAGAAAGGAGTTCGAATGAAGCTGACGGTCATAGACACACCAGGGTTTGGTGACCAGATCAACAACGAGAATTGGTAAAGTAGCCTCCAGTTTTGATATGGAGTAAAATGTGCTTAGTTCAGTCAGGTCCTCTTCTGTGAAATATAAATGACAATCTAAAGCAGTTCTGTGAGTGTTGGCCGTTATAGTTGTTCTGGGCACGCTCTGCGCCCGTCTGTGAAGCTATGCTTGGAGAAGATCAATCAAACTCTCCAAAATAAAACCTCATCCCCAAACATCAAAGTCATACTGATCAACACTTCATTGATTGGAAAATCCTGAGAGATCAATATAGTGTTAAACACTCTTAGTCTAAAGATATTTTGAGGATTACATTTCTCTTTCATTCTATATCCTTTCAACAGTTGGCAGCCCATAATGAAGTTCATCAATGACCAGTATGAGCAATACTTGCAGGAAGAGATCAATATTGACAGGAAGAAGAGGATCCCAGACTCACGAGTGCACTGCTGCATATACTTCATACCACCCACAGGACACTGGTTAGTAAATGTACTTTAGAAGTGACTTGAAACAGATCTGTATTTACCTAAACACTCATGTGAACATAAGTACACTTTGGATCAGTCTAAAGGGCTTGTGCTGCATATACCTCATGTCTAGTAACTAATATCAGCTCTGTTAGCACGAATAAGTGCTGTACATTTCCTGCCTAATGATTATGTACAATAAAGGGGGAAAACTAGGAATGCCAGGGCCTCCAGAGGGCAGTACAGTTCCTCCTGCAGAATGAGGCGATGTTCAGTGTATAGAAAACCAAGACAAGCTGTCTTGATTTCTCATTTTTGTACATTCGATTTACACTTGAACACACTAACTGTGACCAGATATAAATACCTCCCAAGACTTGTTCTCATGACCTTTTTAGAAAAAGGAACTGTCTGGGCATTTTTCATTTTAATAATTTTAGCTTTAAAACCTGACCTGCTTGTAAAATTGGTGTTGAGTAGAGTCACCACACTTATTTTAACAAGACCTTGTATAACACATTACTGCTCGACCTTTGGCTGGAAGGGCAGGCTTTTAAAGATGTGACTCTTACAGAAACATTTAGCAAGCCAAAAAGCATTTTTTCCTTCTTAATTTCAGTATATAGTTCTTTGGGATTTTAAAACATTTTATAGATTGAAATGCACTTTGCCTTCCTGAGCAGCTACTGTTTACATCAGGGATTTGTATTCAGTCTTTACCATTAGCACATTTCCTTGTTACATCTAATAATATCTTTGTGCCAGATTAGGTGGGTGGTCTGTGTTGTTGTTTCTCTCTGATGGAGAATCATTGTGTATGCTTGTGTTTTTTATAGCAGTTGTTGGCCAGCATGAGTTTCCAGGCTTTCTGCATTCTTCTTCACATACTGCAGGATAGTTTTTAGTGGCCTTTACAATAAAATGTGTATATGCACATGTGCACATGCTCAGTTATCCTGACAGAGGCACGACACACATTAGCCGAGATGCTTTCTGTCTGTCTAACATCTGATAGCGCAGAGTAAATATAAAGAGACTTCTGGACTAAGAAGTGTAAAGCAGACCACCTAAGTAGAGTTTATACCACAATATTGGTCTTCTCCGGGCTTAATTTGTGTCAGCGGAAATACTGTGTAGTATATGACCTGTACATACAGTACTGTGCAAAAGTTTTAGGCTACTAGCATTTTCACCAGCTAAAAAATGGTTTTAAGTCAGTTATTTGTATCTTTTGCTGTAGTGTGTCATAGGAAATATCAGTATACATTTCCAAACATTCATTTTGCCATTAATTGTAATAATCCAGTGAGATTTTTGTTT